>MU832058.1:0-89487 GCA_029204225.1 Diphasiastrum complanatum | reverse complement strand
ATTAGATCTCATTTCTAAACTGCGGAGATATGCACCAACCTCTTTCCAAAAACCTTGATTTTGTGTTTGCCAATTTCAATGGTGCCATCATCAATAACCTTTATGGTTTGCTTGAAGATACCATGTGTTGAGTCATATTTAAACAAGTAAGCCTGCAGTAGAATGACGCAAAGCACTCTTAAGCTACTGAGCTAGCTTCAAAGTAAAAACAGAAAGTAGAGAATGACACCATGTAAAAAACGCACAATCTTTCTAAAAAAAGTCATTTTAAAAAAAATTACCAGGTATTTCACATCAATAAACGGATCATTCACTGCTACAACTTCTATATCATCCCTCTCAAGAGCAACTCGCAACACCAATCTCCCAATTCTGCCAAAACCTGCATTTTGAATGATTCAAATCTCAGAACCATCAACTAAATTTCATACAATTGAAACCAGAAAACTATGGTCAAGACATTCATCTACACCCTAAAACTGTGATAGCAGCAAACAGTGGATATTCATTTATGTCCTTCGGAAGATAACTATGCGAAGTACTGGTGATAAACAGCAGTCAATTAAAAATCCAAAAAGAGGTAAGCACATAAATTGATATGCAAAAAGTGATATGAAAAGTAATACTAAAGAAAAGCTAAAATTGGATCTTGGGAAGTATTCAAACCTCGTTGACCAAGTTTTTCCAATATATCACATAAAATGAGCTACATCTATATTGATCCATTCATACATCCTTGTAAATCATGAAAGACCAAGTCACCAAAGTTGAAAATTTGGCATCATATCTAGGGCTTATTCTTCTCCAGTTGACTTAAAATGTGAGTAAAACTGTACGCAACACACACACACAAAGCTCTCGGTGAGATTGATTGCATCATAGATATCTCTGTGGCTTGTATAGGAGACAGATCATTTTCCACTAAGCACTGAGATCGAATCAGAGTAATTAATGCATCTAATGCTCTCTCTCTCTCTCTCTCTCTCTCTCTCTCTCTCTCTCTCTCTCTCTCTCTCTCTCTCTCTCTCTCTCTATTAAAGTTTGAATGTAACCAAAGTATAGCATCTATAAAACAGTAGTATCTGTAAAGACCATCTGTTTTATTGTTGAATTGCATGTTTTTGGTGTGTGCGTATATATCAAATACTTCTATAAAATACTTGGTTCAATTTGTGTACAAAATTAAAGTATGTTCGGAACATTCTGAACAGGCATACAAAATTCTAGAATACTTTGACTACTTTGCCGTAGTCCAGCCATAGCGAAATATGGTGGTTTAATTGGCGGAGACTTCTTAAAACTTATTGGTCAATTCATAAATATTATAAGAAAATCTAAAAGACAAGCCCTAAGAACACTGCCTAAAACAAAGAACTATATCTAGAATACTTACCATTGATTCCAACTCTGGTCTTTTCTTGAAGTACTGGTTCTGCTCACAGCAACAAGCATAAACATTTTAATGTCAGATTATAGAGAGAAAATCCAAACCTTCCACACAACCATAACAAATATTGGTAATAACTTCCATCTTTTCCACATCGGAAGATGTTATCGTTCCAGGGTAATCCTCTTTGTTAAAATTCAGTGATTGATGTTACATATTGATATTTTTCTCAGCTGTCACTTTCTATGTAAATGATGTAAGTGCTTACCCCAGTATTTCATCTAAGCGTTGCATCAGAGTCGCTTGTCAAGTACAGTTTGCAGAAAAATCGTTAAAAGAACATGTTGCTCTCCACTCATTATACCCAAATAGCTCTCAAAGATTATAGAGTTAGTCTTATAAATAAGCATTCTCATTGTCTAATGTGGACAGGTTCATACATGCTTTTACAGATAAAAACACAGGCCTCAGATTCATTGAGCTCCTCACATCTCCCTTTCTGCAGCCTGCTTGAGAGAAAGCTATAGGAAAAAGGAGAAATATCCTCTACACAAATGGAACTTGGAATATTCTCCATTCAGTAAGTAAAGATAGTCTCAAACTAAATATGGAAACTTCAAAAACCATTAGATTACCTAATGAACAATAAAACAACGCAACAATGTATCATTTCACATGAAGACACTTGGCCTTGTGACAGGTGCCTCAGTCAGGGTCGCTTTTACTGAGAAGCAGCTCCTGGACTGACCCTCCCTGGAGACATAATGTAAAGTTATTAAGATTTTTAAGTAGCAAAACTAGGCCAAATTTATTCCATCCAAATCCTTTCGCATAAACAAAGATAGTCCGTTTCAGTGAAATGCTTTGTCAATATTGTAATTTGTTATTATAAATGTTTTCTTGCATGGGATTACACATCAAACTTATAGCATGCTTCTACAATGACCACCAGCTTATAGCTAAGAAGTAGCTTACAGTGAGCACCAAGCACCTCCAACCTTAGTTGAATTCAACAAGAATAAGAACCTTTTTGAGCCAGTGTTTTAACCCCTCAGAATTCAAGGAAAATAGGCATGTGACTGCATGTGCGGGGGGAGAGAGAGAGAGAGAGAGAGAGAGAGAGAGAGAGAGAGAGAGAGAGAGAGAGAGAGAGAGAGAGAGAGAGAGAGAGAGAGAGAGAGAGAGAGGAGAGAGAGCCATAGCCTAATATTAGTCTGCTAATGCATCACTTTTCATAGCTAACTTCTTTCTTAAAGCTCTTCAGAATGACACTCAAATCATTTTGGAAAACACTATATATAACTTAAAAAGCTGTGGACTAGCAGCAGGAACAATTCATAAGACACTGAGTTCAAATTCCAACCACAATTCTGATATCAGCTTGGCAAGAGGATCTTGCTTTTCATTGTTTGAGAGTACTATGTGACAGCAAAGAACTGTGACTTAATCCAGAGTGCTTCTTCATACTCATTGATTTCTCTATTTTTTTGTAGTTTTCCAAGACAACGACCTCTGTAAACACATCGCCTATTTAGCATGACTAGAACCTCAGTCCTACTGTGGCTGAAAGAAGCCATGTTATGTTAGAGAAATTCCAAGCAATTACCAGCTACACGGATAGATCATAAAACCACCAAAAATTTAGTCCACCATAAACCGATATTGATTCCCCTGAGTAAGTCCAGAGTACATCTACTGAGAAATTAAACATGGTCAACTCGCTCGCTACTAGCAAAGATTTTGCATGAAAGACTTCCTGAGTCCTTTCTTTGCACGCCACGCTTAAATGTCTTAAAAACTAAATAAAAAGATTTCCTTAACTTTCAATACTATTATTAATGATGATTATACACCACCTTACATGGGTCTGGTAGTTACGTGTTCTGATAAAGGTCGGAATTTTGATTTACAGCCGAAGAAAAACGTGACTAGCAAGTGCAGGGTGGTAAACCAGAAATATTACGAGAAACTCGGTAGAAAGTCGAAAGCATTACATTATCGGAGATTTTATTGACAGCTCTGATCCAATGAAGCTTGATCTATAAGCTGAGGAACTTGCCACGGTGATCTTTGAAGTTGTGGTATCCATTGCCTGGGTATCAAAGGTCAGCGAAATACGGAAAAAAGAATCAGAACATTGCGGTCTAAAGAAATCGGAGTAAGTGAGCATTAAGTAGTGCTTAAACGGAGACATTCCATCATTATATCATGGTCGTATAAAGAGACTAGAATCAAACTCTGTTTCTTCAAAGCCTTCTTCACTTTCACAAACTATATTACGGTCAAATATGCTCATCTTCAAAGATCTTATGCGTGATCTCAACTATTTCACAAAAGATGTGATGTTGGTTGAAAATAAAATCAAAAACCTCCAGTCAAAGTTTTCCCAGAAGTCGTTTGAAAAAAAAAGATCTGTTAAATTTTAATGTTAATGTAGAGGTTTCTTCTAAATACATTAGAACCTACAGTACCGACTTCTAAATGTACACATTCTTACTTCTGACACGCGAACATAATAAAAAGGAATGACTATGCTCTTCTGCTTGAACGAAAAGCCTAGACAAGCAAGACCTGAAAGAGTGCTGAGGCATGAATAATTTTCTTAGATTGTTTACGCCAAAAAATGAGAAGAGCGACCTTCATGGAAATGGCTCCGTTCGATGGTAATGGCTTGGACGCACGCCCCAACGACACTCCAGAAGTTGGAGCAGCGACAGAGGATCTGATCAGCATGGCAGTTGCCATATTTGATTAGTCTTTCACTTTCGCAGGACGAACAGGCCTCCTGCAAAAATCATAAGATCAGGCTCATTTTATGAAATAGGTCAAGCACATCAAAACTCTAACCTCAAAACATATCTTATAACCACAATAACGTGCACTCACATCGTAAAAAGAGCTAAATGTTCGTGCAAGTCAATCCTCAGACAAGAACAGTGTATTATGTAAAATTGCGCTTCTAAGACATCAAGAAAAAAAACAAAGCGCCTCTATATGTGATTCATTGTGAAATAAAGCAGGATCTGATGAATAATCAAATAAAAACAGTGTAGTATGTAAGCATGCACTTGTAATTGCGATCATTGTAAAATCATAAGTAATAAAACGTTTCTGAATGCGACCATTGTAAATTCAAAAGAAGGATAAAAGAACGAACCCCAAACCGCCGAGGCGCTCGCGAGCAGAGAGGATCGACCCAAACAGGTGTCTCGCGCAGAGGATCGGGATCTGATGCGAAGAAAAGAAGAGAAATAATGCTGAAGAGACGGAACACGAGGAAAGTATACGCATTCCTCGAGAGCAAAACACAGCTACGAGAAAGTGAAATTTGCGTCTGCGACAGTCGCTGACACAAGTGGGAAATGGCGACTCGCGACACAGAGGGGCTGGCGACTAATAAGGGCTGGCCCTTAGCGACTGGGCCCCCCAGGCTTGGCCACTGCCCTTTGCGATGTCCAAAAGATGCGCCAACATCACAGACACGTGGCGTTAAGACCCACTGCCAGGTGTCCCTACTGAATGTTTTAAGTGGCCCTACCAATTACCATATTTGGGAAACCTTTAATCTTTAGCATAGAGTTTTAGTTCAAGGGCTTGTTATTGAACATAAATTTGAGAGTTGGTCTATATTGTTTGCGTTTGGCTTGCCCTTCCAATTGTGCATAGCTGTGATCTTCACTCACACCGCGAGTTGGTGACTCGTGACTCACGACATGTGCCATTGCGGGGAAAGCCCATTTCATTAGCATCCTTTTAAAACCTACAACTATTAAATTCAATAGGTGAATTTATAATTCGAAAAATGATCTCGTAAGGCTTTGTAGGTTTTCGCGAGCATTGGAACTTGGTGAGTGGTGACTTGGTGTATGTTGGTGAGTGGTGACTTGGTGTATCTTTTCCACGCATGGTAGGATTGTGTATTTCCTCACACATGATGAGTTAATGTATCATGCTTGAGTTTTTTGGCTCGCACACCTAGGTTATATTCTATGTGATCCATGGGTTAGTAATACTAAGAACCATTGAGCATAGATTTGGGGATCCTTCTATATTCAATCTTTATTTGAAAAGCAAGTGAGTCCCCCCTATTGTCATGTACTTGTTGAACATGTACGAGGTTACACACACACTCTCTCTCTCTCTTTGGGCAAGTTGTCTTCAATTCATACCTACACTACTAGTATTTGCAAATCAACATGCTTGTAAATTCAAATGTTTCAACTATTAAACTTTGCCAATACTAATCTGCAAAATAGTGTGTTATGTACTAGATAGCGGGCGTGAGCAGGCCCGCTACCGGACGTAATTATCATGTCAAAAAAATTTGAACAGAGAGATGGCTGGAGGAGGAGCAGAGAGATAGCTGGAGGTGGAAGAGAGAGAGGAGGCGGAAGAGAGAGATGGTTGGAGCTGGAAGAGAGATGGCTGGAGGCGGAAGAGAGAGAGAGAGAGAGAGAGAGATGGCTGGAGGTGGAAGAGAGAGAGAGAGAGGCAGGAGGCGCAAGAGGGAGGGAGGCGGAAGAGAGAGGAGGGAGGGAGGGGAAAGAGGGAGGAAGAAGGGAGAGAGAGAGAGAGAGAGGAAGAAGGGATGCGGAAGAGGAGGGAAGAGGAAGGGAGGCGGTAGCGGTGGAAGAGACAGAGGGAGGGAGACAAAGAGAGAGAGAGAGAGAGAGAGAGAGAGAGAGAGAGAGAGAGAGAGAGAGAGAGAGGGAGAGGGTGCTGGCAGGATTGGCAAGTACCTAGTACCTGCCATTAATAACTTTATACATGATAGTTACATAAATAGAGAATGACATCAAACTATCTAAATCAGTCGTAGATCTACATAATGTAACTATCTAAATGAGATAGATTTACATAGTGTAGTTTTTGTTAAGTAAAATTTCATATTTTCCAAAGATCCTAGGAAGATAATACAAATGTGAAGTTATGATAAAGTTTGTTTGTCTATTAAATAGTCCCATTATGACTTTTGAGCATGTTCATAATTTATTACCTTGCCATTATCCTTAACATTACTAAAAGCATATAGTCCCATCATGACTTTTACACATGTACATTATTGATTACCTTGCAATAGTCCTTGACATCTTTAAAAAGCGTACATGCAACAACTTACCGTGTGTACAACAACTAGTAGACAATATTCAAACAACCTAACAACCCTTCAAAAACACTAAACTAACTCAACATATTCTAATGAGCTTGACAAGTCACTCATTTTAAAGAATGGGAGACTTTTAGCTTTGTCACAAAGTGGTAAGCTACTCTATGAGTTGCTAATTTGTAGAAATGTGTGATTTACAATATCTTAATTTTTTTATTTTCCAATGATTCAATGATTCTTTAACTTTAAGCATATACATGTACGTAAAAGCTTGACATGTTCTTTCTTCACATCACCTTGCTTTTTCCTCTTGCATATAAGAATAAGAGTAACACTACGTGAATTTCATCCTTCTGAAAATCCTACATTCAAGATAAAATTCCTCTAATGTCCGAGGGATAGTAAAATAATAAAGCCAATTGAATGCGTAGATATTTTTGCTTAGCATTAAAGTTTGAATCAAAGAAACCTCAAGAAAATAACCTTCTCAGCCAATAGCCTAATTTAACATCCTTTTTATTTTCTAAGTGTTTTCCAAGCAACACGTATTCACAAATGTATGAATACAAAAGTCAAGAATTAGTTTGTGAGCTATTGGGAGTTCCCCGTTAGTATTTTTCATCTAACTTCTTAAAAAAATCAAATAGCAATATTAATAAAACTAAAGCCATAATAAGAGTAGGACATAGCATTCATGTTGATATAGCCATAAAACACAAATCCATGGAATTATCATCAGAATTAAGGAGATGGAATCAAATCAATACAAAATGGGGATGGGATTCATGTGGATTGGTCACATGAGATCTACGAAGCTCTATTCCCAAGGAAAACTAAGCTCTCTCATTTGCAAATGAGCCAAAAAAATCCCAAAATTGATCTCTTGTCTACTTATACAAAAAATCTCCTAACTTAACTAAAACATAACTATCTTAAAGGATAGTTATTCCTTATTAAGTCTTATTAAGTGTACTTGGGCCCTTGTTTGCCTATGATCTTATTTAAATACTTTAGAGGGCCTAAAGAAAGCACCGCCTTATTATTAAGGCCAGTAGCTCCTTTTGGGCCTAACAAAGCTTACACTGGATATTATAATGCATTGATAAGCACTGATGTACTAAAATTACATGACGCTCCCCCTACTTAAACATTTTTTGTCCTCAAAAATGAAGATGCTTGTTTGATCACCTTGAAGCAGAGCTGCCTTGATGCTTGTAATGTCATGAGTATGACTAATGCTTCCAAAAATGGACACGAATTGAGCATAAGACTTCGGCAGGCTATGAAGCAGTGATACAAGAGCTTCATCCTCTTTTATCTCTGATCCGATTGTAGCCATCTGGTCAATAATTGCTTGAAGCTTTAAGAAATGATCTGTCATAGATTCTCCTTCTGACATTTTTAGTAGCATGAGCTTCTTTCGTAAATGAAGCTGATTTGCTACAATTTTTACTTCAAATGTTGTTTGCATCCCCTTCCATGCTTCTACTGCAATGTTAGCCTTGCTAACACAACTAGATGGTTGTCACACAAGCTCAAAACGATCAAGGCTCTGGCTTTGTCTTTTCTAATCCAGTCTTTTGTTTCTTGTAGGCTCTTTGGTTTTTGTTCATCACCATTTGTGATCTCCCACAAATCTCTTTCAAGGAGGATCATTTGCATCTTCAATTTCCAAAGGTGAAAATTCTCACCATTGAACTTCTCTATCACCCTCGAATCCATGGTGATGTGTGGAGATCAGAGAGGCGGCAGCCTGGAGAGAGAGTGCAATGCGTAGACTGCCTGAGCAGATGCGTAGAGAGAGAGAGAGAGAGAGAGAGAGAGAGAGAGAGAGAGAGAGAGAGAGAGAGAGAGAGAGAGAGAGAGAGAGAGAGAGAGAGAGAGAGAGAGAGAGAGAGAGAGAGCTGGATACATGCATTGAGTCCCAAGAAACATTGGTCCCATAACCTTTGTTAAGTTTGGATACCAAAATGTTTACTGCTTAACAACGTTGACTGCTAGTTAAGCTAGTTAATCTACGTAACATCAATGAATCCAAAAAAGAAGAACATGAGAGGCTTAATCTACATAACAGCAAGGAACCCAGAAAAGAAGAATATGAGAGGCTTGATGAGGAAACTACCATGGGACAACCAGCTTCGTGGGCTGGTTATATATTCAAAGGAGAAGATTACATGCCAAGAAACACCTACTATGGATTGACACAAGGTGACACATGGATTGTGATGTCAACAAACACAAGAAACACAAATATGTTTTGTTTGACACCAACATTGTCGACATTATGAATAACAGATTGATCACATTTGAATAATTGAACAATGCAAACCTCTCCAAAGAAATTCATACAAATTGATGGCATTCTATCTCATCCAAACATGGTGACGTCAAACACTGAAAATGGCTTCATAAGATCATAGAAATATCATCATTTACAAATGTATTTTCTTTTCTCGTCATTTGCATGTCATTTGGAGCTTGGATGGATGATTCAAGCTCTTACAAAATCTCAAAAGATTTGGGTTCATCGTGTGTATCCAATGTTACAATATCTTTTCCTTCAAACACATGTCATTTTCTTACATTGAGTTGGATCACATACCACCATCTTGGGTCTAGTAGATTTGGATAAAATGTAATAAGAAAAAAAATTACAAAATTGAATTAGTCTTATAAGATCGATAAATTTGACAAATTTATAATAGAAGACAAATTCAAATTCATGAAAATGCGAAATCTCAGTTAAAATTAAAGCAGAATCAATGTGCTACTGTACCGTGGGTCCTATCAGTTGATAAGGATCAGTTCGCCTCGCCACGAGGCAAGTCAAGGGGACACGCATCCTGCCAACGGCAACCTGGGTCATGCATGGGTTGCCTGAGGGGAAAACTATATGTATAGTGTGATTTCATTTTGAGAAATATAGTTGCTATGTGAGCTTGCTGTGGAGAGTGTTTTCTGTCTGTGTTACTGTGTAGCATGATCTGTGTTCCTGTTTGAAACAAATTCTAAGTTGGTATCAGAGTCGTATAGGGAGTGGACACAGTACAACATCGTTGTAAAAGAGAGCTTCGAGAAGACTGTCTTTTGAGAGTTTGGGGTTTACGACAGGTTGAAGACGGAAGGAGAAGCAATGGTGCAGAGAGTTTAGCACATAGAAGCTTGGTGAGCTTGAGACTGTGTGGGGATTCAGAGACAAGAGTTGTTGGCTGAATCAGAACCTCAGCAAACGAAATTTTGAAATTTCGAAGCAGGCTATTTGGTGTTTGCAGTCAGTGTGCATTCAATCGGACACCGTTTGACAAACAGATTGAAGCATCAGAGTTTTAGCAGTAGGGCGACCTCAGAGCAAGAGGATGGGCCTATCAGAACACTGTGAACAGGAAGCCAAGAACATATTTGTGTGAGAAACCCTGGTCTAGGCTTTGGGAGCACAAAATCAGAGATTTCTCTCCATTCTGAACCTCTTTTGAAGCTGTGAAAATCCAAGGGAGGGCACCCTGATCAGTAGTAAAAGATATGAGAAGGCCGTGGACAGTCGCACTTCATCTGTGGAGCAATAAGCACTTTTGGTGGCAGCCATAGCTACAATTCGTACAAGAGAGAGAGTCGGAGGAGAGGAACCACAAATAGCATGTAGCGATAGCGGCTTCGGGAGTGTAGTTCAACGCGCCGATGCAACGAAGTCCACAAGATCAATCTTCACAACGATCGACGGACATGATTAATGCATCTGGACCACAGGATTGAAACCTATTGTTGGATTTAAGTGAAGTGGGCCCGAAGGGCAGAGAAGTGCAAAGGGCACTTCATTTTCCTTCAAAATCTTCATACGGAAATTGGAGTTGGGTCTCTTCACAAGTGAAGTGTGAAGTTTCTTCAAGGTGAAAAAATAGTTCAAAAACAAGGAAAATCCCTATTTTTGGGTCCTTTGTCCGTTTTGATCCAAACGAAAGGCTATAACCTCCAAATGAAGGACACCCGGACTGTACCTGCAAGTACGGTATCGCAAAACAGAGTGATTGCAGTGGAGAAAGTGTTTGGAGTGCGCCAAAAGTGATTTCACCATTCCACTGGGCACGTGGTTGGGAGTTGACGACTGAGTGCATTTCAGAAGGCGATGCCGATTTGGCTTACAAATTGGTGGAAAAGTGACGAGTGGCCTGGTAAGGGAAAAAGTGCAGGTCATTATTTTCAACTTTTGACATCGCAGTTGGCCTCGACATACTGTTTTTAGCCTACGGCAGAAGTTTCAAGCAGTTTTGCGATGGCAAACATGGGAGAGTCCATTTTGAGTGAAAGTAACAAATTGGACGGGATTTCCAACTATGCAGTGTGGAAATTCAAAATGAGAAACATACTGATGGAGAAAGATGTGTGGGAAGTCATCACAGGTGATGAGAGAAGGCCGTCAAATGAAGCGGATATCAAAGTGTTCGACAAAAATATGAGGAAAGCTTTGACCTTCATTAACTTGTCAATGAAGGATCACATCATTACCCACATTTGTGATGTTGTTACACCTAGACATGCATGGGATATGCTAAAGGAGCAGTTCGAGACGTCAAATCCATCTAGAATCATGTTTTTGAAGTCAAAGCTGAATAGTGCCCGAATGGAGCAAGGAGAGCACATTCAGACGTACATGACCAGAATCAAGACAATGAGGGATGAACTACATTCTATTGGTGAGCGCCTACGTGATGTGGAGCTAGTGCATAATGCATTGTGCGGCATTTCAGGACCTTATCAGATGTTTGTGAGCGGAATAGCATCAAGAGAAAGATTGCCAATCTTTGACGAGCTCACAGGAATCTTGATGTAGCAAGATCAACGGTGAGAAATGGTGAAATCTAGACGTCAAAATACTGACTTGCGACACGCCAAAAACAAGGCAAGGGAAAGGGCAAGAAGAAGTCTAAACAGCAATTTTCCAAGACTCAGGAAGATGAGGGATCTTCCAGTAAGACCAAGAAGAAAGGCAAGTGCTTCCATTGTGGTAAAAAGGGCCATTGGAAGAGTGAATGTCGCAAATTCCTGGCGGAACAAGGCAAGGGGAAACCAAAGCAAGCAGGTAACCTTGTCGATGAGGGTGAGATTGAAGACTCTAGCATCTTCATATCTACATTGTCATCTAATCGAGATGATCAAGCATGGTATATTGACTCAGAGCCACAAGACACATGACAGGTAACAAGAATTGGTTCAGTAGCTTGAAAGTGTTGGATAATGGAATGTCCGTTTCACAAGCAAATGGCGATGTGTGCAAGATCAAGCGGATAGACACTGTTTCAATCCAACTACCTATTGGAAAAAGCAGGATGATCAGGGAGGTACTTTACGTACCAGGTTTGAAGAAAAATCTACTTTCTGTTGGAGTCATTACTGATCAAAAGTTGAAAGTAGAATTTGCCCATGATCGTTGCTTTGTAAAGGATGTGAACCAAAAGTTCAAAGTTATTGCAAATGGAGTAAGGGAGCCCAATACAAAATTGTACAGATTGAGTGCTACAATCAAGGGGCAACATGGACTCGTATCGTCCATTCCTTTGCAAACTGAGTTGTGGCATAAGGCTTGGTCACTTGAACTTAGAAAGCCTCTGTTTGATGAGAAAATTGGAGATGGTAACATGATTGCCTACTATAGAAGACCACTTGAAATCGATGTGCGAGTCATGTGTATATGGGAAGCAGCATCGAGAGAAGTTCAATAAAGGGGGTGTTGCAAGGGCAAAGAACATCCTGGATTTGATCCACACAGATTTATGCAGGCCTATGAGGACCATGTCCTTAGGTAGAGCCTTCTATTCATGACCTTTATTGATGATATGTCACTTAAGACGTGGATCTACTTCTTGACGAAGAAATCGGATGCATTTGACAATTTCAAGAGCTTCAAAGCATTGGTCGAAAATCAGACAGGTAGGAAGATCAAAGTCCTAAGATCAGATAGTGGAGGTGAGTACAAGTCTAATGACTTCAATGATCTTTGTGATCAATGTGGGATTAAAAGACAATTTACGCAAGCTCATACTCTTGCTCTCAATGGTGTAGCTGAGCGCAAGAATCGTACGATTGTGGAAAGTTCCAGATCTATGCTAGCTGAGATGAAACTACCAAAAGATTTTTGGTCAGAAGCATGCAGTACGGCAGTCTATCTTCAAAATAGAAGTCCTACCATTTTCATACCAAAGATAACACCTGAGGAAGTATTCACGAAGAAGAAGCCAAAGGTGAACCACTTGCGAATCTTTGGATGTAAAGCCTTTGTACATATTCCTAAGGAAGAGAGACGTAAACTTGATGTAAAAGCTATCAAGTGTATATTCCTAGGATATGATGAACGTGTGAAGGGCTATAGATGTTATGATCCAGTGGAAAACAAAATCCATGTAAGCCGTGATGTTATCTTTGATGAATCCAAGATGTATGAAGATGAGGATGTTGAGAAGATAGATACATCTAGTGGGAAAGATGGTATAGTGAGGATACCTCCTGATGATGGTCCATTCATTGACCTTCCGATGGCTTGATTTACAGGAAGCATGATGGTTTACTTGAGTTGTGTGGCTATGTGGATGCAGATTGGGGAGGTGACTATGATGATCGTAGATCCACCACAGGGTATGTATTCCAGTTTTGTGGTAGTTGGTTTTCCTGGTCTAGTAAGAAGCAAAGTACAATTGCTCTATCCACCACAGAAGCAGAGTATAAGACAATGTGTAGTGCAACACAGGAAGCTATATGGTTGAGACAAATATCCCACGACATTACATAGCGATAGTTATCACTTTATACGTGAGAGGCTGCTGAGTCGTGAAATTCATGTTGTTCATTGTAGTACGGAAGAACAACTAGCTGATATTTTCACTCAGCCACTTGTTGGAGAAAAGTTTGATAAGTTTAGATCAAAGCTTTCTGTACTTAAAGTTTGTTGACTTTAAAGCTATGTATATTGACTGTGTAAAAAGTAGACTCTACTTTAAAGGAGAGAGTTAGAATTAAAGTAGAATCGTTGTGCTACCGTACTATGGGTCCTATCAGTTGATAAGGATCAGTTTGCCTCGCCACGAGGCAAGTCGACGAGACACGCGTCCCGCCAACGGCAACCTGGGTCATGCATGGGTTGCCTGAGTGAACAACTATATGTACAGTGCAATTTCATTTTGAGAAATACAGTTGCTATGTGAGCTTGCTATGGAGAGTGTTTTCTGTCTGTGTTACTGTGTAGCATGATCTATGTTCCTGTTCGAAGCAAATTCTAAGTATCTCACATGTTCAAAATGTCATGGCAATACTAAAGTATCATGAGAGTCCATCTATATACATTTTGTTGAGTAGATTTGAAAAAACTTTGAGCTATTATGTCTAATCATGGTGTTGCTTCCACGATAGATGACCTTAAACCATTTTACATCAAAAATAAATTATCTATTGTTAGTCTCGTAGTCGACTTCATAAAAATTATGTGCCAACATAGTCTAGGTCACTTGAAATGACATTTATGTCCCTCACACTACAATGACTCACTTTTTGAAAGGCCATTATGCCACAATTGAATGTATGTTGCTTGTTGTCAATCCTCTCAACATGATAATGATGTCCATATGCCCACAAAGCAACGTATGATTTATATTGAAACACAATACAATAAAATAAAAATGGGCAAATTAAAATACTATTTTTATCTTGACTACAAAAACAAAACTTTACAAAGGCAATAGTACACTAACCTTCCAGGCACATTCACTAGCCAAAATTCGATCACTTCATTTCCATTTTTCGATGCTTTTAGCATGGTATCAAGAACTCATTTACGAGTGCACTGTGAAGGTAAAAGGTTCCAAAGATTCATCGTTCTCCAAAGAATGGCTTGCCAATTCTCTTCTTCTTTTCCTATTGATATTTCTTCTTTGTTTCAATATTATGTTTCTTTCTTTTTTGGCTTCTTCATACCTTGAGGTCCACTTTTCCATAAGTCCACAATTATTTTAATTGAGATGAAAGTCTTTTTTCCACAACATTTCCTTGTGCTACTTCACTCTTAGCACGTTCATCTTCTTCTTCACACCGCATTTTTGGACTTGGAGGATGCAATTGCAAGATTATTTCAGTGATATAAAACAAAGATTTTTGAACAAGCCAATCTTCTACAATGCTACCTTTTGGCCTTGTCTTTTGTCTCACAAAGTCCTTCAAAACTTTTATAAAGCACTCAAGGTACAACGTTCATCTTGTGTGCACAGGTCCTACAATGGATACTTCTTCAACCAAATGCACCAGAATATGAACATTTATATCCAAAAAGGAAGTTGGAAAATCTCTTTTCAACAAACATACCATTTGGACCATTTGAATTTTCATGTAATTCAATTCATTTTTTATTTCTTTTGAAGAAATTCACTTGCAAGATTGCGATCACACTAAGTTAATTAGCAATGCACTAAACAACTTGAAATAGCACATCATTGTACAAGTGTTTAAAAAGGATATACAAACCTAATCAACGATGATAATTTGTAGAGCGTATTTTGCATGTCATCTTTGAAACAACCTCGAATAAAAAGCGGAAGTATGAATTGCAATATCATATGCCAATCATGTGATTTTAATTTGGTAAATGATTTGCATAAATAATGTGCATAGCCTGTTGGAGCTCTCATTTGTCTTATGACGTATTTAACATGTGAGAGTTGTTCTTTTTTAAGAATCTATGGCACGTTAGGTAGAATTTCATCTCCACTTGCAGTGCATTGAATCCAATAGGGTCTTTTCACGTCAGCTGCTTGTAGATCTTTACGAGTTGCTGATTTGTCTTTTATGCCGATGATGTGGTTCCACAGTGATTCACCAACGTTTTTAAATATGTGCATAGGATCCAAAAGATAATCAATCAATGAAGACCTCCAATAGGATAATTCATGAAAAATAGACAATCTTTTCATACCATCAATTGATTTGTCCCACGAGGAATTGACATCGTGATATTGAAGCCATTCATCATCATTCTGCTACTCTCCATGCGTGAGGGTGGTGGTGTGGTTAACGGATTCTCTCTTTGCCCTCCAAAAATCACCTAATTCAACAATTGAAAAGGGTGATCAAGCAGCAAGTATTTTTTATGATTTCATAGACCTTTTTTTTAACATATTTGTTCTATGATGACCCTCCAAATGTGGCCCTCAGATGTAGCGTGCATTATGTGATAACTTTTACCACATCCAAAACAACCTATTGATAACTTTGTCCGATGTCTTTGTTGTTGTGCAGTAGCATAAATTGTATAATACTCATTGATTGATGGATTGTAAAATGGTTCTGTTGGCACTAACCATTGGACTACTTCATTTTCCGACATTGATTCCATTGCCATTTAAATGGAGAAATTGTTGACCACGATTCAAAGTTAGATTAATGGCAAAAGGAGTCACACAACAAGTGGGAATAGACTATAATGAGATTTTCTCACCAGTGGCAAGACTGACAACTATTCAAATGATCTTCTCCATAGCAGCAATTGAGAATTGGGAGTTACAACAAATGGATGTGACCATTGTTTTCTTAATAAAAGACAAAATTTACATGGAACAACCATACGGTTAGAGACAAAGGGACATAAAGAATGGTTTGCATACTGCACAAATCCATTTATGGAGTGAAGCAATCATCCAGAGCATGGTATCTAAAACTTGACAGCTACTTTGTGGAGTTAGGTTGCAGACGGTGTAAATCTAATTATAGCATATACATACTAAAAAACAAATCCTTCATTTGTATCATTGTTGTGTATGTAGGTGACGTACTACTTACAAAAAATTCTCTCTCTTATCTTGCAAGTAAAGGGAAGATTAAAAGAAAAATTTGTAATGAAGGATTTGGGAAATGTGCATTGTTTCCTTGGGCTTCATATAGAACGTGATCGAGCTAAGAATACCAAATAGAAGATAATCCATGTGAACATAAAATTGGTTATTAGAGTATTATAGAAAATTCATGCACATATGTCAAAATAAAATTCACTAGGTTACAGCAGAAAGGGTACTCATACCTTTAAGAAAGCAATGACTAGAAAATCACATACAAACTTCAAGTAGAAAATCAAAATAGTCTTGTCAGATTTTCAAATTTTGATTGGGGAGGAGACAAAAGTAATCAAAAGTCAATTGTAGGTTATATTTTTATGCTTAATCATGGTTGCACCAATTGGAGCAGCAAAAACAAAGCTCAATCGTATTATCTAGTATTGAAGCAAAGTATACACTCACCATGCAACAAAAGAGGCTATTTCTCTGAGAAAATTAATGAAAGAGACATCAACAACCATATTTTGTGCCAACTAACAACAATATTGTAATTGGCTAGAAACCTTTGCAACATCCAAGAATTAAGCATATAGACTCCAAAGGATCAATTAGCAGACATTTGTACCAAAACACTTAGTATAGATGGAATAGCATTTGTTGTTTATTTCACAATTGCAACTTACCTCCCATGTTGCTGAAGGGGGAGTGTTAAACAGTCTTATTGAAATAAAACATCACACTAGTAACATTTGTTATATATCTTTTTTCAAAAGTAGAAATATGTGTAGTGATACACGTGTCAACTCATGGTAACATATACGTTCAGGAGTATCGAATAACCAATGATCAAAGAACTATTTTCTTGTTTAAATTAATGATCGAATGTGTTTGCATAATGCATTCTTTAAGTTTTTGACGTGTGCTTTGTAAAATATGTTTGAAAGCATAGTTTTTGTATTTTATCTCACACTATTCTGTGCAATATCCAATAAATATCATTTAGTAAATGTTTCATTGAGCTTCTTCCTCAGCTTGCGAGGTATTTGAGCATAGAAGATTACAACCAAATCTTTTGAGATAACTCGATTTGGTTTTTGACTTGTCCATGCTTCATGCAAAGTCTTGTTGTGGAGGGCTTTGGTGCTTGCATAATTATGGTAAATGATAGGCTGTTGATACCACTTTAGCCCAAATATTGTTGGCAATTTTGCCAAGTTTAGCATTGATTTGGTTATCTCTCATGAGACTTCAATTCTCTCTCTACTATGCCATTATGTTGAGCTGAATAGCTAGCTATCAGTAGGTTTTTTAAAAAAAAATACAATGATAATAGAAACTGGTTTGCGAAACAGGTTGAATTCCTAAAACTCATCACAAATAAATCTTGCACTTACAAATTCTTAGAATTCTAAATCTGTCTGATAAAGGTGGTCTAAGACAACTGTACTCTCTCATAGCCATGAATTCAAGAGTTCTGTAGATCATTACTTCAAGTTATATTTATCAAAAACTGATATATAAACTTGAATAATTTAGACAGTACATCACACAGTTAGACGAGATCACTATGCAAGAAGTAGTGATTAGAAGGCTCTTGGCCAATTATTTAATGAACATGTAGAAGTACAATAATATGTAAATCAAAATTAGATCTAAACAGTACTCCCATGAATTTGTGCTTGGCTACTTGTGTGTTTTGCTCATCCAGCTACAGCCTCTTATATGTACAAGCTAATATGAGTTAGCTAAGATTGAATCTAATCTTGACTCATACAAAGAATTACAAGAAACTATTATTCTGTTAGGAGTTTCCATCAATCGTGAAAGTAACGGATCGTGCCCTAGGTCGATTTCAGCCACAGTTCAAAATCAATTACAGTATCAGGTCGATATAAAATCAAGGGTCAAAATAAGATAAGTCAAATCTTTTATTTTGACCCTAGAACTCAATTTGAAGGTCGATCCAAGCCAAGGATCAACATTTTGATCCAATTCGACTTTGTCCAAGGTCCATTCAATTTCTAACCTAAACTGGAAAAAACTCTGTTTTTGCAGTTTTTGAAATGGATTTCGACCTGCTTGCCTTCACGTAGATAGCCACACTATGCATGGCTTGAATCCTCCAATACTAACATGGACAGATTTACCTCAAATCCAAAATTGTCGTTGTGCAAAATGAAATTTGTGCACATCTAATAAAACATTCTAAAGATTTAAATCAGTAATGGTGACATAATCGTGTATGGTTGAACGAAAGGTCGAACTAGACCATTTTTCACAGTTCCTTGTAAGTTCTTCAAATGTATTACAATCTGTTGTCCTTGTTTAAATCACTTTTCCAACCTGAAATATAGATGTCGTGTTATTTCCCAAAATGCAACCTCTGAAATTTGAAAATCTTTGCAAGTTTCAAAGGACTCACTAATATCTCATGATATTTGTTTCTAGTTACTTCACTTCAAATCAAGCACACCAGTGTCTTAGGAAGAGAACGTGATAGCAAAGATCATCAAGTACTACAAAAACTTACAAATAATCAATGGAGAACGTAAGTCCCCCACCAAGTTTCTCACCAAAAAGCTGGTTTCTGATCCAATGTAATGTGCATACTATAGGAAAAAATCCATGAACTTAACATGGTAACAACATGAATAAATGAATCAGTATGAAAAATATTTGTAACATAAAAATTTAATATCATAATCACTAAATAATGGAAATATGACATATTTTATAAGTGTACATATAAGGATTTCTATAGAACATAGTCTTTAGGTTTGAAAGTTTTTAATTTCTTTTGCCATTTATAGATCCTAGCTTTTCCAAGTTCCCGCCCAGTTACAACTATGGTTAGCTTGCCATTTTCTAACATCTTCATTTCCAAATATAGTTAATTATGGAAATGGTTTTTACTATTATTGATTCCAAAATAGCATGTCTTTATTAAATGATCAAAATCATAAGCTTGTGCGAAAAAGCCAACTATAGATTTATCTTATGTCTCCATGGGATTCCGAAGGTTACATCAACTACCCCAATATAACCGACCAAGAATTTAATGTATCCTCATATTCATGAATAAGCATTGAATAGACATTTACCTAGAGGCCTCAATTAAGGATTATGTGTAGCAAAACTAACCCCCAAGTCATTTGTCACTCGATGTACAGCCATGGAGAGAGCTTGCTCACCTTTGTGTAAGCCCACATGCCAATATGGTTTTTGACTCAAGTATGTTGATTCGCGCTCCCTTTTTCCTATTTCGGTTGCTTTTATTGAACTTTGAAAGGACACTTGTTAAAGATGTGGCCTTTATCTCCACATTTAAAAAAATTTCTTGCCTACATTTGTCCAAATTCCGTAGTTAAATTGTTTCTTTTTCTTCTTCATATACAACAACCTTGATTACTTAAAATTATGCTCCTTATCTTTATCGTTGATTTTCCATCCTTTTGGCAATAAAAGCAATATGTTGTAGAAATGAAGATATCAAATTCATCATGAATTGAGAAATTCAAACTTCTATAGATCTTTATTTGTTGTTTCTTAGTCATCCTTGCACCCAGAAGTCTGTATCTTTAGTAGAATACTCCAAAATTGAATCAGATAACCAATACTACTAACTTCTTTAAATTGAAAAAATGCACTAAGATATGTCACCTAAATTCTCTTCTTAAATAATGAGCTTGATTCTAAACTTTGAAATCCTTCCAAGTAAAAGCACCTTCACGTTTGGATTTTGTAGGCAACCCACCATATTGGCACGCTCTTTTCCAAATTCAAAGTGGTGAATCAAGGGAGGGTTTGATCAGATTAGAGTATACCTGTTTCTAATGAAGTATCCTTGATCGACTCTCCTCCTATTTGTAGATGACCTATCCACTTTTACATCAATAATGTTCCTAGTCTTCCTATGACTGCCTATTGCCCTCACGATTCGTTCTACCTGGATTCAGTAGGTTTTATATACTTCTTGGGATTCTCAGCCTGAGGAAGAGGCGTGGCACCTAACCCTTGCATGCCAGACCTTCTCACAAACTCAACCGGTGCTACAGCAACTTTGGAGTTGCGGCCTATCGGCATGCCCTTCTTCCATCCCATGCCTCTTAGCAAAGCTTCCCCGAACTGTTCGATCGGCATCTGTTCATAGGCATCGAGAAGTGCCTCATCTGGAAGCAGCATCATATCCTCTTTAAACCGCCGCTTCTCAATTTCTGCCAAGGAAGGTCTCTCTTCACCATGTTCTATCATCTTTGAATCATTTTTTCTCCTTCTTGAATCATTTTCTGTCATCTTTGTATTGTTTTCTGTCATCTCTGAATCATTTTCTATCATTTTCGATCCTGACCTTGCAGATGCAAGGCCATCCATCTCAGAACCCCCATCCGCCTGCCTTTCCCTAACACAAAGTCCATATTGAAAGCCTTCTTTCGGCCCTGCAATTAGGGTTTCCACAAAACCCAATCCTCACTATCAAGTATCAAATTCTTCATCCATTTGTGTGGCTGCCATGTATCTTCCAGTTTCGGAATCACCTTCACCTCATCATTGCTCTTGGAACTCGTCGAGACAACACCCTGCTCGTCTATAGCAGTGACGTACTCGATCTCGGCGCCCTCTGCACCGTTTTGGTTGCCATTTTCGGTGGCGCTACGGCTCGCAGGCCTCTTTGGCCTGCTGGACACACGGAATTTCATAGCCACAGCCTGCGCATACTTGCCTTCTCCTTCTCCTCCTGCTCCTCCTCCTGCTGCTGCAGCTTCTGACGATCCTCCCTCCGCCATCGCCAATCCCTCTTCGTCTCCTTTCATGCTGCTTTTCGGTTTTCAGCTCACTATTTATATGAGATTAAAAAGGGATTACTCCACGGGGTATTGTCTTTTTAATACTCATCCTTTTTGGGTTATAATAAAACCTAAACCCTAATATAATCTCTTCTTCATAGTATGTGAAAACTTTCTATGCAAATTTGCTCCTAGGTTGTCAATATAGAATTGACGATTTTTTTTGGGTTATCTACTAGTTATGAATTCGGTTATAAGTAGGTATCAGGAACCAATCCCATGTCCATGATTCTCAATAACGATCAACTCTCTAGAAAAAAAAATCGGCCAAGTCCAAATATTGATTCTTGTTGATCATAACTTGGCTTATGTTATACCTCGATCGAACATCAGTCTCCTACTCTTAATCTCTCCCACCAAAGCCCCTTTTGGTATGTTCACATGCGAGTTCAAGATGCCCTCATTTTTTGGATGAGTGTGTGAATGGCTTTCTACTTTTGGTTGCTAGGGTGGTTTTGCCCACATGGAGTCACCACATCTAGGAACCTAATCCTAGAGAAGGGTATGTAAGTTCAAATAATAGGGTATTAATAGTCCAAGTTCTAACATGTGCTAGCACATCCCAAAGCTTCTCTCCTTTTTTTCGCATCTCAAAACCATTGCGCTCTCTCTCTCTCTCTCTCTCTCTCTCTCTCTCTCTCTCTCTCTCTCTCTCTCTCCTTTTACTTTCATTCTTTTGTAGGCCTATAATTTCTTTTTTGCTTACTTGAATGCAAGATTTATGAAATCTTTAATTTCATGCCTTGTCTTCTTGCAATATCTACAAAAGAGCTTGGCATTGCTCTTTTGTGAATGAATAACTTCTACTTTTATGTTTTTCTTTTGTAGGTTTGGCCTATAGTTTATTTTTTGCTTGCTTGAATGAAAGATTTATGGAGTCTTTAATTTCATGCCTTGTCTTCCTGTAAAATCTACAAAAGAGCTTGGCATTGCTCTTTGATTTGTGGTCACAAGTCCACCTTTGCTTACTTTGAGAAGAGAAAGAACTACGAGCAAGTGTGTGGCCCTTTTGCTTTTTCTTGGTTGCAGAGAGTTGTCAAGATGAGAGAAATTATTGGGCTTCCTCTTTATCTCTTCTTAACACAACATAGAAGTGACATTTTCTAGGGTCAGCAAAAATGATCGTGACAATTCATTATAGGAAGTTGGAAGGCTACTTAAAAAGGCCATGTAAAATCACAATTATCGATAAGAGAGCCTATTATTGATAATTGATCCTTTAAGAATTTGATGTTATTGACATAATTAGACATTAAAGAGCCTTATGACATCTTAAAAGTCAATACTTCTATTTAATAAAGATGTGTTTTCACATCTTAAGTTTCAAACATATTGATCATAGTGTTGCCATGCTTCCTTGGCTAATTGACACGTAATGTGGTGAAATCTAGTTGTCCTTAAGTTTGAGGGTGACGTAATGTGATATAATAGCCAAAACTATAATATTCTATTTTCTCAAAAGAAATACTACAAATAATCAATGATACAACATGATGTAGCCTTATATCTACCCGAAGTTTTTTACCAAGTGCCCCTCAAACATCTTTATACACTTTCAATTTTTTCATACCTTGTGCGCAAGGGACATGGCACAACATCCATGTTTTGCTCTTTTTCTTTTTCATAAGTTTATTATGAAAATTTTGCATATGTTATAGATCTGGATTCAAGAA
Source organism: Diphasiastrum complanatum (assembly GCA_029204225.1). Classification (NCBI taxonomy): domain Eukaryota; kingdom Viridiplantae; phylum Streptophyta; class Lycopodiopsida; order Lycopodiales; family Lycopodiaceae; genus Diphasiastrum; species Diphasiastrum complanatum. Next base: position 66,673 of record MU832058.1, on the reverse strand, counting down.
AATGTGCATACATGCCTTAAAAAAATATGAAAGTCATGTACTAGATGAATTCAAATGACAAAACAAATAAGTTGATGCATCAAGTGCTTTTGAAATTCAATAATCAAGAAGGTGATGAGCTTTCTTAATGTTGATAGCTAACTAGATGTAGCTTTTTGGCCAAGACATAGATTGTATCATGCAAGCATTTGACAAAAATACATATAGATTGATATTCCATAATGAAGACGGATGCATGCGTTTGAAAATTGTACAATATTGCATGCTAAAGTGAAGGTAAATCATAGTGAACTTTGAATGTGTTTACAAATAATTACAAGAAAAATTACCTCTCAACCATTAAACGACAAAGGTGGATGTAGTCAATCTATGAAAACTTTCCCCTAGTCAATACATCGTCTAAATGCATGTACCCTCATGTTAACTAAGCATGTAATGAGAATTACAAAACATGGACTAATAGTATCGTCGACAAGAGTTACATTATATGCACAACTTATTATCATAAAAAGAGCAAAAAAATACACTATGCCCTCAAATATATCATCATGTCCATAACCAATTTAGAACCTTAAAAATGCTTGCAAAATATGGAGTTTCAGCCATCACCATAGACCTTGTAACCATCGAGGTTCCATATATAATAATCATTGGCAACAACCAAACTATTTAAAGGTTTTCATATCTCTTCTATTTACCATAGTCTAAAAACATATTATAAGAATTAATATTCTTGCAATCCACGGTTGTGATTGCCCATGCTCATTTTCCACCTCAGCCAAGGGTTTAACATTCACTGAATGGTGTTCCAATTAAAACATCACAACACTCAAAAGCATCCACTTTGAACATTATACCCTAATGTCTTAGGCAAAAACTTCAATCTAATTTCTCACACATACCAAGAATTCACATCGACTAGCATCTCAACCATAGCTCAACATCTAATGGCACGCACACTGACACCTCACATTCACACACATACATCAAAATTTAATATCCAGAGTTCGCTTCAACACCTCCAATAACCCATAGTTAAGTTCATTGATGTCTTCTATAGACAAGCTATAATGCTTCTTGGTTTCCAAGGGGAGGATCGAACTTGAGACCAAAAAACTTTGGATGTCCAAGCTAAACCAACTAAGCCATGACAAGCTATAATGGCAATTGCACTTTTCAAGATCATCTGATGGTTCACCCACTAGCCTCTCCGTACTATAAAAGGGCCCGGGCACAGGCCCATTATGCCCAATAAGGGATTTCCATAAGTTTTTAGGCGAGGCCCAGAGGGCAAAGCCTCAAATTTTATGGGAAGGCACAAACCGGGCAGAATGGCATGTGCCCGACGCCTTCCATTGCGTAATGGATACTTTGACTTTTTTTTACATGTACATTTTGGAACGTAATGAGCAGTTTGACTTTTTTTACCAGTCTGACGCCACCACATGGCAAACCTGCGGCTGACGCCTCACACGCGGATTGGAAAGTGCACCAAATTTTTTCTTTTATAAAACAAATGCCTATTCTACTTTTTAATATGTTCAAAAAGTGGGCAGAATAGGCACAAAGTATTCATTACTTACTTTTTCTCTTGATACCCCACTCTGGACAATCCTTGTCACTAAACATTACATTTAGACATAAAGATAGCCCGTCATGGCATAGATTAGCCATAAAAAAAAAGGTGGTAATATATTTTATTGGGAATGTCCCAACAAAAGGCATACATTTTGTGGGAAAATGTCTAAAAACAATATTTTGTCACCAACATAATTCAGTGTTTATATATAAAAAATTCCTCAACAAGAACAAGGTTAAGCTACCCATAAAAGAGGCCATAAAGTGGTTTAAAATCTAGAATGCAAGAGATGCAAATAAACTCTTAATAAAAGCCATATGTTGTCTCAATTGAACTCAAAGAGAGAGAGAGAGACCTTCCATATACTGCAATCACCTGACAAATGTTAGCTTACCCCTTAAGTTGTGCTTTTTAAGACATTGGCAAGTCATATGTTAGGCTGAATGCACAACGTCCTCTCCACATCGAAACTTGAACTATATGATTGTGACAGATTTTAGGAGAGCATCTTAATCATGCTGATTAAGATGGTGTCTACAAGCCAGTATCATTCAATGATCAACTGCATCATCCTATGCCTAAACTCCCTGTTTTCATTTACCACATGTGAACTATATTGATGTCAACATCGATGTGTGCTCATCGTCTTCGATTGCATCATTCATATCAAAACAATTTTGTTACATAATTTAAACATAAAATGTTCTTTAGATTAAGGAATAGAGGTGGAGGAGTTCCTCCCTCCACCTTCAACAACTACTTAAAATCTTCTACCGAGATGGCCTTGGCCTGTTTTAGTTTTCTCTTGAATGCCCTTTTCAGTGGTTAAAGAAGTCAACCTCCAAATAAGCAAAGAAAGGAGGTCTTCAACCAGCATCCATTTAGTAAAGGAGGACAGTTAGTTGAACTTGATTAGCTTGGCAAGAACATTCTTGTAAGTTCTATTACTGCTTGTGGTTCCTCTTTGCTCTTTTGAGATCATTAAAGAATGATATTCTTCTCAAATTGTCAAAGAGATTTTAACGCGAAGTAATTGAACTGCATAATATGTATCAACAAGTAATATATCAAAGTGGGTTAAGGTACTGCTCCCAAGAAGCAGTTGTGGTTAATTTACCTGTGTCTCAAAGCTTCCCAAATAACAAGTCATCACAAATTTTGTAAGGTAGGATGCAGTATGATACTAAAATACTATAAACACAGGCTCTTAAATCTTCCAATTGATGGTGTGTACATTGCTCGTTTAGGAAATCATTGGCCACAATGAGTCATTTAAATGTGAAAGTTTAAAGCAACCATCCTCTTAAAAATGTTTATGCTCTTTTTACAATCGAGCATGAGATCTAAAAGCAAGAACTTTCATTTGTGATCCTAACAGAGGCATGACATAAAGAGCTCATTAATCTTTCTGGAAATCGACAAAAGTAGAGTGGAGTATGAGCTAAAGAATCAAAATGGGACTCATTTAGAGGCCAACAACACAAGAAAATGTAGCATCTTTTGTACAGTGGGCAACTAGGCTCATATAGTTGCCAATTTAGAAACAAATTGCCCATACTGAGAATTGACAACCTGTATATACATCTGGTAATAAAACAGATCCTCTGGGATGGAACTACAATCCAAAACCACCAATGGGCCTTTTTACATCCACTTCATAAACTTCAACAAAAACTTGATCCAGGGCAGTGATGTGCTACCATAAGCATATTAATGTTCTACATGCAGCAATTATTTTACCAAAGGGTATGTTACATGCCTGTGCGAACTCTACTTACTAAATTCTCTCTCTGGGAAGTAAAAGCCAGCTTTTACTTGTGGCTTCCTCAACATAATAGATCGCATGCGCATTACAGTCAAACTCTCTTTACACAATGAAAAACAAAATGCACTTCAGCTTTTTTAACACAAAGTAGTCTGACATTTCCCGTACTTTGGGACAGCCCTTTTCCGGAATGCTTAGATCATATTCGCCTCCTGTTATCCTGCCCGTTGCTTCTTGACAGCTGTTATGCCTTCTTCATTGTCAGTCACTCCGGGGAATATATAGATGTTTCCGAAGAGCTTGCTGAGATTCAGAACCAGCTAGGGCCCCAGCATGAGAAATCTCGACAGGAAAAATCAAATCAATCAGGGTTTCACAAGAAAAAGGGATAGACCAAAAGTTGTGCTGTAACCTGTTCATATACACATACTTGAGGGCCAGAAATAGCCCTTACTATGGGGAAATGAGCATGCTCTGAACAAAAGCTGGTTATATTTTTACCTTCTCAAGCTTATCGCGTACATGTTGGACGGTTGTCATTTCATAGAACTTGATGGAAAGTACTGCAAAAAGTTTATGATGTTAACCATAAGCACAATTATTCTAAATATTCCATGCAATACCCTTGCCTATAAAAAAACTTCAAGCATCATTGGGGGGTTCTCAATAATATTCAACTGAATATTCAACCCTCGTGAATATTCAAGCACCACTCCCTGATCTTATATTAGAACAAATCCAGCCAGGAGGGAGAAATCAAAGACATTTTTCATTTTTAGACAAATGATACAGCTGAAAGACGGCATGACTTGCTTTCCAGAAGATTAAAAAAGACCTTGATATCTCTCACTTCCCTCTCTCCCGTCCCTTTCTCTCTCCCCACAGATTGATTTCAAAAAACATATATCCGCGATAATATGCAAACATAACAAGAATGACAGGCAATGTTGAGCTTTATGAAGTCCATTCACAAAGTCTAAGGACAATCGATTCCAGGCATAGTTCTGGACTAGATGATACCACACTTGTACTGGCATCATGACATTCAAGGGTATAGGTGCAGGTCACATCCAGTTTTCATAAAGGACATCATGACAAACCTTTGAAGTTAACATTGCCTCTCTCTTTTATGGTTTATAGGGTGCTGCCACTGGCACCACTGTGATACGTGCATGGGCTTTGCATTTCTCAAAGGATAAACCCTTTACAACGACTTGCATTCACACATTGTAGCTAGTAGCAACAGTTAAGTTTTATGGCAAGGTTGCAGCAAATCACGATTAGCTGGCAATCACGATTCGCAATTCGCGAATCCCAGGAAATCGCTATTCGCAGGGAGAGTCATGATGCAACAAAAACAAAATTTCCCTATATGCTGTTTTTCAGCACTGAGCAGTAGGGCCCACCGACAGCAAGGGACAAAAATTTCCAGATTTTTTGCGAGTTGGCAGATTGCGTTGGTTGAACATCTGACATGCATCTATTCGGCAATTTGGAGGCACTGTAACCGGTGGCAACAGAGTTTGACCTGCACGGGGCGAGAAATCGGCAAAACAAACTTTTGGTAAGTTTACGCTTCTCTTTTTGCAACAAATAGATCGAGCACAACGCCACATATAAGTTGAAAGTAGACATAATACCCTGGTCCCCTGGAACCAGCCCTTTGGGGTCAACTGGAAAGAGGGTGGGTGGCTAGGCGGTGGCGATGGATCCCACGCGCGGCCCGCAAGGTGTGCACATTGCGCAAGTGGAGTCTACTAGGCCCAATTGTTGCCGCTTTCTGTTGCCGACAAACTCTGACATGGGTATCAGAGCCAAGTGGGGGTCCAATACGAGCAAGTGGGGGTGTACTTCACCCTGTGCTCGCTTGAGTGGGGGTGTTCGAGGGTGCAAGCTACGCACAGGCGGCTGCTACCGTGAAAGGCACCAGAAGAGTGCATTTGTCCCATAGGTAAATGGAGACTAAAACATCACCCACATATAAGTTGAAAGTAGACATAATACCTTGGTCCCCTGGTACCAGCCCTGTTGGGTCAAGTGGGAAAGAGGCGGGTGGCTAGGCGGTGGGGATGGGATCCCACGCACGGCCCGTACGTGTGCGCATTGCGCGAGTGAGTCTACTGGACCCGAGCTGCCTACAAACTCTGACAGCCAAACATGCACAATCCTAAATGCAATGATCACCTAATCCCTGAAAATTGGAAGGCTAGGCTCTATACTCTGTAACAATGCGACAGATTTATCATAGAATACCATAAAATCGTCTTTGAAAGTAGAATATAAAAAGAATCCTAATACAACTCTAATGACCCATCTATAGATGCATGCAAGTTGTCTCGTAAAGGAACAAGAACAGCCATGCACACACATACATGATTTGCATGAATAACCCTTGAGCAACATTATGTTAGAATAACGGTGGAGACACACACATCCATGAAAAAACTAACTCAAGCTATTAGAAAAGTACATGGTGAACCATCAACGATGCAAGAGCACCAACATGAAGCAAGGCCACCAAAGGCAATATGAAGCAGTTTCCAACAAAGTACGTTGGTGATCTAGAAAAACACGAAGCAACGCAACCAAAGGCAATATAAAGCACTTTCCAACAGAGCACATTGATGATCAAGAAAAACATCATATGTCAAATGAGCACTTGGATGGGAATCGCATGCAAGAATCAATAGCCTAGAACTCACTCCCCATCACAGTACAATTGTGTGCGGAAAATGCTTATCCCACAGTCTTGAACCGCATCTCATGGCAATCGCTAGCGTACAATATGGAACCCATCAACATAGATATGATCTACATGAGAAGATTGGCATGCTCAAATAGACAACGTAGGAAGATGTAAGTACTTGATTGTATATTCGGCAATTAGGACACATAAAAACTATGTGTCACCTCCATGAAGGCTTCGATCCTTGGAAAGAGAGAATCTTCACATCAAACCTTCAAAAGTGGACACACAAGCATGCATGCATATGGTAAAGCTTAAGGACTAGGAAAGGAAGGGAATCCTCTTGTCCTAACTCTACAAACACTACAAACCTGATTGTGGCAACTGGAGAAAACCAACAGGAGAAAGAACAAAAGAATTACAACAAGCTTGCCACTTGCGCCCTAGAAACTAGGTGCAATCTTCTTCCTTGCCATTCATTGGTTGCTCGGCACTTGGCAATGGGACATCATCCTAGAAGAAGCACAGGAAGCTGGAAGCAAAGTCCTCCTTCACTCCAAAGGATCTCTATTACACCCTGCACCTTCAAAAAGCATGCTGGGAAGAGTTACGCTTCTCCAAAATCCAGCTACATATATAGGCAAAGAGGGACGAGCAAGGAGGGTTGACTATGGGATAGGAACAACCAAAACTCTCTCTAGTATGTGTCTTATACCCCCCCTAGCCCCAAAAAATAACGTTATATTTAGACCCATGTTCAAATTTGCCTCAACAACGCGCTTTTTACGAGACCAAAAACTGCCTGAAATAGACATTCATACGAGCATGATTTTCAACATGCGAAGATATCGTATGGAATCTCTTGATCTCCTCTTTCCATGCAGCTGGATGCCTCCAAGCTGATCAATATTTATTGCTTTTGGCCCCACAAGGTGTTTACTCTACTCTTTTGCAATCAACCCAACCGTCAAAGTAACCACTATGGCCCCCGGAGTCACCGAACCCTAAGAAGACCTGAATGTTGATACTTTTCATCATTTAACTGTCCCATTGAGCAAACATTACCTTTGTTTACTCAAGAAAGAATACATTTGAGTATTCATCTACACATACTTACATTGGAACGCAATTCAAGGGGGGTCTAAACATTGTTTCATACTATAAAATGTAGTACAGAACTCTCAAAAAGATTTTCATATTTTTTAATGGAAAAGCCAAAGCCACACATATAGCACATTGCATCTTTTTAGATAATATTAAGCAATTAACTGATGATTTATCGAGCACCCGACTTGGGATAAATGTACCAGAACTCTGAACTAAGTTAGCGACATAACCTCACAAAATTGACCCTTACAACCATGACTTGATAGGTGACTCATGATTTACATATGTAACTGTTACATACCCATAAGGGTACGCAACAGGAAAACTTGAGGTGACTGTCTCAGATATGGGAACGGAACACTGATCTGGAGCTATGAGTCTTTTGGGTGCCACGTGTCAATGTCTTATTGGCGCGTGGTGACTCGCTGTTATAGACCCGCGTCAGTGTGCACAACTGTCGCATGTCTTTGTCATGCGTGACTCCCATGGAGGGAGATGACCCCGCCTGGACTATGTATATAGAGGTGGATCTCCATGAGCTTGGCATTCATTCTCTCCTAGAGAATGAAGAGCTCTTCCACTACTGATCAGGTCAGGACGAGTATCTAGGCCTCAGGATGTAGGTAGGCGAGGGTAAGGCATGGTGGTATGGGACACCATGGCTTACATGAGATCCGAGCTTGCTTGATGGTGGTCTGTAGCTCCAGGCACGGGGGTGAGATGGCAGTACCTCTATGGTTGGGTGGTAACGTAGCGTTCGTCACCTGTTTGTGCTTTAGCAATGACCGGCACGACGATGGGGGATTCTAACAGTAACCTAGGCCCAGACTCTTGACCACCAGTCTGGAGACTGGTATTAGTGAAGTCTATGAGTAACACAACGACATTTTGTAAATAGAGCTCATTTACTTCTATGGAATTAAAGGACAATGGCTGGTATTTGGACAACGGGATTGGGATAAGCCTTTAGTTTGCGAATTTCATTTCTGATCTACTACTATTTTTATGCTGCAATCCAAACCTTAGAAAGTTCTGCTGCAATCCAAACCTTAGAAAGTTCTATGAGCCATTTTTTCAATGCTTATACACACTTAAAAACCAATATTACATCAATATAACGCATTGTGTAAGAAAGCATCTACCCTACTGAGCAAATACTGCAACGTCTACCCTAAAAGATTGATATGCTCAGCTATCGAAAGTTATTAGTCAGAAATAGTACTTGTCTATCCATGCAATCAACAAATTCGACTACACTAAGCAAGCAGTACATTTGATTACTGACATAAGCAACCAAATGATGAGTTGTCCAGCTACTCACGATGCAAAGTACATTCTTACATGTTGGATCATTTTACACTTGAGATGCACATACGATAACATAAAGAAAATATGTTGCGGCAATTACATTACCAAAATAATAAATCAAAACTTTTTTTTTGAAAAATGAAAAATAACAATATGGAAATAATCTAGGATATAACAAAAAGGCATGTAAAGATAGTAGCAAAGGCTACAAATATTGCCACATTCTAAAACTTTTAAAAAATCCTCTACAAAGCAACAACAAAAACATGAGCTGAAATTCATTAAGCTTTTTTTATTCATGAACAAAAGCAAAAGCTTTCTTGCATAACACACAAGGTACGATTGGCACCAGGTAGGGTGAATACCAAAACACCATATGAGAAATCAACTTTTTGAAATGGACCGTGTGAAATTAGCCAAAGAAATGAACTAACAGTGATGAAACCTTAGGAAAACTTCAGCTAGCCATTCACCAAACACATGCTTCACAAGTTCACGACAGAGCTCAAAAAACATACTTTCTCTCCCATGTTAGGAGACGAGTTACACAATGTGTTGGAGACTGGACTAGATTGTATAGCATTTTTGAAGCTATCAGCAGCAACCGCATCACTTCCTCTGCAGCAAAGACTTTGACATGTTAGATGAACCATTACAAGTTGAAATATACTTTCTCAATAACAGCAATCCGTTTTAAGGTATTGAAACGCAATGAAATAAGCACTTATCCAATCCTACATAACTAAACCCATACATAGTGTACCAAGTCATACACAAAAAAATTGTTAGAGCTTCAAATAGAGATGATGACCAAAACAAAATAAGTAGATATTCTAACAAGGTCATCACTCACATGATGGTCGAATCTATCCCTATCTGCATCAAAAGTTTCTTGATTTGTTTATATAGAACTAAATAGAATATCAACATTTTGATGCCAACCGATTCAAAAGGAGAAAATAGTCATAAAAGAGATAAATGGAAATTCAATGCCAAAATTCTTTTTCAACATAACTGCATTGAAGTGTTGAAAACTATAATTTCCAGTTCAAGAGGTCCGAATTGCCCACAATTGAGAGCATCAATTATATTGCCATTTTTCAGTTCATAAGTATCTACAAAAATAAGTCACAAAACTAAATAACATATAAACAAGGTACAATGCTAACACTTCAAGAAAGCAAGTGAGGGAAGCAGGACAAACCAAAATAAAGAAAAGTTATCAATGCTACAAGGAAAGCAAATATAACTGCAAAACAGATGATAAGAAGATCAATATTTGTTAAAAAGGTCAAAGTTGGCACTCAGATAGGCCACACCTTTTTGTGATTGGGAACGCATTTATCCATATTAAAAAAAAATCTCCTTGTTTGACAAGTAGTTAAGGACTTGAGTTATGTGGAAAAAGGGTTCTCAAGGCCATTTTCAATCATAACCGAGGTTAAAATACAGCGCTTTGGGGTATCATGGCACTATTTCTAGGAAACTAGAGTGGACTATAGTGATGCTATTAAGGACACTCAAGATCACACAATTGTACAACATACCAGTTTTCAAGTATTATTGATACTGGAGCAAAATTAGCCATTTCATATATTATTTTAACTCAGCCATGTCTCCTTAGGTCCTTTTGCTTCTTTGATGGGCGGTAGGATATTCATCTGCACTAACAAACATTGTTAATGTCAACTATTTAAAAGCCTCAAACATTTGAGTTTGCAACCAGGTTTGCATGTTCGCATCAAGGCCAAGAAAATTTCAAGTGTTTGCTTGAAAAAAAATTCTAAAGGTTAGCATAGAAAACTTTTAGGGTAGTTTCAAGAACCAAAACTAGCTTGGAAGTATTCGTCAAAATTTGAGAAGCTTAAAACATCATATTGCAAAATCATTGGTAAAAGTTGTAAGAACCTACAAGAAAATCTACAAAATTCAGGATAATATTACCTACGAAGGGGAGCAGATCCAACTTGCTTGACTCAAGCAATACAGACTCACCAGGGTTTATATCTTACAATACGTCAAAAATTGGCGTCAAAGAACTTGAGATATGGAATTTATGTCTAGGAGAAAAACCAGGGGCTAACAGTTGTTCACCCTTCATAAAGTCATCTCAACAACAAAAGACTTGATACATCCTTTATAGCCCTAGCTAGCTCTTCCATGTGTCCTAACATTGATAGTCCCATCTGTATTGAGTACTCGTAAAGCACGCAATTCCTTGATCACCTAACTATGATCTAGGCCTACTAGATTTTCTTTGAGAGCGTGATACTCAAATCACCTGTGTCTCCAATCTTGTGTTAGTGAGACTAGGCTACCCTTGGAAAATGTGATTCCACTATCACCTTTGTGTCTTCTCTACTTCCTACTTAGGTCTATGGTTTGATGTAGCATGCTCTTGCAATGTAACCAAATTCAACTAGGTTGCTTCTTTGCTAATAAACATTTTGAATGTACTAAACATCCCTCTAATCATTCTACCTTCGAACAACATGACGGACTCTTTATGACCTAACATAGGAGCATTCTTGCCAATAAACTGCTAGCGTCTGTTGCACTTGAATTACAAGCTTTGCAATGTACGAAATCCATACAGTTGTTGGAGTAGCAAGCCTCAACCATAATTCAACTCAATAGAACACCTTCAATGGACACGTATTTCTTGTCATCATGTTCAACATATCGTGAAGTAGTCTATACATACAAAGTATATCTTCCAAAATTGATTGACCCTCTCGATTTGCTCCCTATCTATAAATGCTATGCATTCTTCATTCGCAATTGTGTTCCTAGCTTGGCAAATACCTAAATGTGATATCCCCAATTGATATTTGTACTTGAGATAACGAGCTTCAAAAAGTTCATACAATCTCAGCATGTTTTGAGTCAAGCAGCTCGACCATGGTTGCAGCTATTACCTTATTTTCTAATTGCAATGAACTGGGCCACCTTGGCGAAACAATTTGCTACCACCCATATAGAATCTGACCCCACTTGGGTCCTTGGTAGTCTAACTAATCTACCACGGATCTCCCTATTAAGCATAAAAAACCTAGAAAGTACAATAGCTTTGTCTTGTTCACGAATCACCAAACAAGGAATGCAACACTAGACGTAGTTCCCTATATATGATTGCAATGGTGAATCAGAACTAGTGCCACTTAATCAATTTACAAATTCAATCCATAATGAAGAGTGCCCTACACAAGCACTTTTATAACACTCATGCAGAAGTTCATTCCTATCTCGCATTGTACTCAGATTCAATTTTCTTTAGCATACCTTCCTACTTGGTGTACGCTAAGTAGGTGAGTGCCTCCATGAAGACAAAACGAGCTCTTCCATGTGATCAATTATTTTGCGTGCTAAAGGCCACACATACTAGCTATGTGGATCTTTTGTTGAGCCTTCTTTAATCTCCTTCCTAAAACCATTGTCTATCACAATAATGCTCTTTTGATACACTATGCAAGTAGCTAGCACATTGTCTTTCCTTTCGTTCACTATCCAACAATGGAAACGAAAATTTAACAATTACATCAATCAACTTAGTCCACCGAGCATGGTGACCATCAGCGCTATTGAAGTTCAAAGTGTAGATCCTTCTAACAATCACATAAGCACAAACATTCAATGACTAATCACATTGTAGAAAGATGAACACGCAATTTCATAAGAGGGGATCACACAAAACTACATCTACATTAATTTCTGCATAATACTTGACAAAAGAGAATAAGAGAAATACAAAGATGAAGAGATGAGAGAGAGAGAGAGAGCGGGGGGGGGGGGGGGGGGGGGGGGGGGGGGGGGGGGGGGGGGGGGGGGGTTTCATTGCTACCTCCTCACAACTAATACTATTGACATAAATCATTTTACATTAAATAAGAAACACTTTATTAGCTCACACTATTGAAGGCACTTTGGCCTATTTACTATTGTATTATCCTACACTTAATGATATTCATACAAAATTGTCTTTGTGCCTACAAAGTTGGCATTAAACATTATTTATTCCAGCAGCTATGGTTGATTGTGGATATTGTAAACATTATAACTAGTGTAGGGATACAATTCTACCCCCTACATGCAATGCCACCACACCTTAAGCACAAGTACTGACTTGTACATCTCTGGCTCATGCGTGCATACTCTCCCTGACACAAGTGAGCTATTTGCTCCCATATTGACCTGGCCTACTCTCTTGTCTAAACCCATAACCTGGAACAATGCGACTTACATCTTTCTCAAGCGCTAACTGCCTTTTCCAAGGCCTCTACATTGTCTTGCACTCTAGAACCACATCGTACTACGAATCACAATGATACTATCTCATAACTAGGCCACAAGAGGAGCAACTACCTAGGACTCAAGGGTAATAGCTAGATCCACAATAAATATTGGAAAGTCCAAAGAATGACCCAAAATAACCTAGCTCTAGAGGTTTCAATCATAGACAATCATGGCCACATTTTAATTAGATCCACAACAACACCCCCTTCAATTGTTGAACAGCCTACTACGACTGTGGAACTCTATGATAGTCTTGCATAGCTTACTTTTCTCAGTAGCATATAAGGCTTCATCATGTACCACTCTGAACACAACCCAATGATGTTTCCAAACTCTATGACATGATCAATGAGATCAAGTTTTGAATACCGCCATCCTTGACAAGGATGAAAGCTAAGGTGATACATAGCTAGGTAACCCATCTTGAGGTACTCCTCTAGGATTCTATGGAGGTCAGGTTCCTAAATTTTTACGATCAAACCTAACCCACTTCCAAATTTGAAGACAATGACCCATCATTCTGAGCTGAGCTTCTACGCTCTAAACCTCTAACATCCCATACCAATAGCATCGAAGCCTCACTCCTCCTCAACTAACCATATGGCATGTATTTGTCTATGCTCCTACTCGTGCATATCATCTACCCTTTGAAGAAATTATATCTGATTTATCCAAAGAGATTATGATTCAAGAAAGACATTAGAGATTCAACGAGTAAGTATCATCGTTTTGACACATTGGTTGCCCCCGTAGTGATGTATACTAAATCCGATTGGACTAGTTTTTCATGTTTGCAAATTTCTACGTTGCTGGAGATGATACGCAACAAATGTCTATTTTAACTTTGTCATCGAATGATCTCAAGTAAGTTTTCATGCTCTCTATGCAAACGGAGGCTATCTTTCAATTGTTCATTTTACATATAGATGGCTATGGCTTTTACAACATACAATTTCACATCTTTTCGAGCACTTCATGAGCAGGTGCATCTTCACTCTTGGTATTCTCAAGCATCAAATTCATTGAGTTCAATTGGCATCTCTATAAGCCTCCCCCAAGGAGCACATGCATATATCCAACGAGTGTTTAGCAAAACATATTTTAGACAGTATCAGATGGCCATCTGAACGTCAAGCCAAATTTACATCATGCTCATTGTTCGGAGATTGAAACACATGGACACATTGCCTTATTGCACTAACATGGAGACATTGCCTGATTGCACAATTTGGGTGTGGGTTTATCACATAGGCTTCATTTTGCCTTGCGGCAATTTAGAACTTCATCCCACCAATTACATGTGAACGCCGAAGGCGGACATATTTAGATGCAACCAAAATCAACCTCCAAAGTCTCACAAGACTACCAACCTCCAAAGTCTCACATCAACCTCCATCCAAGGCACCACATCCCTCTCAAACACTACATGTGTCATTGCTCCAACATCAACACTTTCTTCAGTTCAAATACGATCTTGTTATTTGTATGCCTTTGATTTTTAGCTTCAAAATCAGTTTTAGTTTCAACCTCAATTTCAATTTAGTCTCATCTTCACTTTTAGCTTTAGTTAGATCATTTCTTATCAAAGACATTTTATGCTCCCATAGACAATACATACTTGAAATGTACCTTTTTTGTCTTACTTACCTTTGGTACTTAAAAGCCTAGAGCTTTCTTTCTTTCTTTCCATTCATAAAAACTCAACTAAAGTCAAAAGCTTCCAACTAGCAATCATTAAAAAATCACACTGCTACTTACAAATAGTTCATTGGTAGCTTTTCCAAAGGGAACTTGGGGAATTGTCCAATAGCATTCATTGGAGGCAAGTGTGAAAGAAGAGGATCTTTTGTTGAGTTGCATTGCTCTTTCGATGCTTTTGTCTCTTTTGACTTGCTGGCTGGGACACATCCAAAATGCGTCAAGTATTACATTATCAACTTCATGCTAATGATTGACAAAAGAACAAATGATAGATTTCAAGTTGAAATATTCCATAGCAGAAGGACCCATCAACCTTTCACGCTAATTATTGACAAGAGAAGTTTTGATAGATATTCTAGGTAGCATATTATGTAACCGAAGGCACTCTCACTCTGTTATGCTAATAATTGGCAAAAGAACCTCTGATAAATTTCCAAGTTAGAATAATTCATAGCCTACGAAGCTTTCATTTCTTTGATGATTCATTCAAATAAGATACTTGGCAACTACCTACCACTAATTCTGTTCAAAACTGTTTTTCGCCTTTCTTCCAGCTTATCCCTAGTATCTGAAAAAGATTCATAATGAGGAGCATATGTCACCTGCAAAAGATTTCCAAGGAACTTGTACTCGTCAAGCTTCCTCTTAGCAAATCTGCAGTCCCAACAAAAACCCCACTCAAGATGTAATAGCAGAATGTCCTTACAAAAGACACTATACATCCTTCTGCCGAGAATGTGGTTATGGACACCCAAAGAATTGCTCCAAAAGGATGTTGGCAATAATATTACCTTCTAAGTTTCTAGTAATACTTAGTTTGAATTCCAAATATTGTACAGAACCAGAGCACTTTGGCAGATACCTTGCATTGCTAATGTTGACAAATTTGATCCAATAGACGTCAGTAAACTCTTCTGCATCTTCTTCATCCAATAATCGGTACCTGTACAAAAAGACACGCAATAAGCTATAAAGAGAATCTATTTCCAGAAGGATCTAGGTAATAACAATTGAGTCTGAACCTTGACAAAAAAACCATGACTTTCATCTTCTGGATCAAGCTTTCCCTAGTTCAGACAGAACATAAGCACAAAAATGTGAATGGCGCCTATTTAAAAACCACACAAGTCTTTAAAATGATCATCAGTAAAACATAATCTCAACTTTTCAGTTTTTGTTTGTAAATCCGATGCACTTCACGGGATGCAATTTCAACTGATTATTTGGACAAACCCTCCGTGCGTCAAAAAAAATTTCATTCAAAAACAAAAAAAAACTCAAAGTTGACAACACGTGGCGGGCCAGTTCCTGTGGCCCTTCCGCCCTTTAGAGGTAAGGGGGGCCTCACACAGTCCGAAGCCTGTTCAATCAGCGGGCGGAAAGGTCATTGCAAATTAATATGCCATTGCAGTTTCAGGGTACATGCAGTTATTAACACAATGCATAGAATTGCTCTGTCATGAGCATACAAAAATAGCATAAACCTTCACAAGAAACTGGAAACTCACTCTTCTACTGGACCGTAAGATGCAAAAAGCTGAACAAGCTCATCGACACAGCCTAGCGCTGGAACATTCCTCACGATTAAGTATCTGCAAACATAACCATTAGGTTCACAAGAGTTTTACAGCTAAATTCCAAAATCGATTTCAGCAAACCTAGAACAAAACTTACCAAATGAATTTCTGCAGTCGACTTTGTAAAACCCTAGAAAAAAGCTTACCACATTTGAGCAGGATGACAAGAAGAGCAAGGCAAAGAACAATCATGCAGGTTGAGCAGCAATAATGAAATAGTGCAACGCACCTGGACTCATCGCAGACAGTGTAGACTCGGAGAGATGGACCATCGCCATGACGATCGCTTAAGCGCTCCATCGCATCTTTCTCTGTTTCCTTTCCTTCTTTCTTTTCGTTTTCTTCTCTTTTTTCTGTTCTTTTGTTTTGTAGTCCCAGAACTAAGGCAATGAATGACCTTTGAGGTGGATTCTTGGCCCTTTTTACGGGTTGAATTATATTCCATTATTTTGCCTTTATGCCCGTTTCAACATCTAAATCTTATCTTTTTTGAAACATTTTCTTCTCGGCATTTGCATAAAAACATGAGAAACTTCGCCTTTTAAAGGACCAACGTAGTGAGTTTCCAATGTTTTCGGACCAACCGTACATCACAATGTACACAATAGGTATGAATAGGCTTTGAAATTCTAACTGGAGCTAATTACATGCGATAGCGGCCACTGGTCGAGCCACTTCACTTTCGTGGTGCGCGACTACCTCCATTTATTGTTGAGTCTCATATTGCATAATGATGGCTTCCCAATGGCCATTACCTGCTACATAAATAACATAAGAAAGCAATCGACCCGCTTCGAGCACTCACTAGTGGCTTTTTTTGTAGGCTAGCCACCCTCTTATTCAAAGG
Organism: Diphasiastrum complanatum; assembly: GCA_029204225.1. Taxonomy (NCBI): domain Eukaryota; kingdom Viridiplantae; phylum Streptophyta; class Lycopodiopsida; order Lycopodiales; family Lycopodiaceae; genus Diphasiastrum; species Diphasiastrum complanatum. Next base: position 49,810 of record MU832058.1, on the reverse strand, counting down.
CATGAATCCTTTTATGGAATTACAAGGGAGCGAATTAGGAATCTCATTTGACATTACAAAAGAAGTGGTAAACTGTGGTGAAGATTATCATGAGGATGTGTCTCACTCTCGAGAGTTTGAGAACTAAAGTCGTTTATTATTGTAACAACTTTTTTTTCCAACTTATAAATGATTCTTCAACTTTGATCTTCACTTGTACAAAAGCATATCTAGATTGACTAATGAAAGCATGATCTTGACATAGATCTATTTCTAGGCCTAGTATGTAGTGAAGCTCTCACCTAGATCTTGCATTTTGAAGTCACTACCTAGTGCACATTTTGTCTCATCCACTAATTTCATGCAACTTCCACACAAGATGATGTCATTTACATAGATGATGAGAATGACAAGATCACTATTTACAAACTTAAAGTATAAAGATGGATCATAGTCACTTAGAGCAAATCCAAGTGAGATGAAATATGAGTTGAGCCTTGCATACTATGATCTTGGGGCTTGCTTGAGCCCATATAAGCTTTTGAATAAGAGGCAAACTTTGGATTCTTCACCCTTGCTTGATAAAGCCTTGAGGTTGTTCCATATATATCTCCTCCTCAAGATAACCATTAAGGAAAGCATTGGAAACATCAAGTTGGAACATCCTCCACTTGAAATAGCATGCAATAGAAATAATAACTCTTATAGTCACCATCTTTGCAACGGGTGCAAAGGTGTCTTCATAGTCAAGTCCTTGAATTTGGCACATAGTCGCCCTTGCAGCCATAGGGATATCCTCAAGAACCCAACCTTCACCGAACCATAAGCATGCTAAGAGTATTATTAAGCCTTTCATTGATATGACCAATGAGCCAACGAAGGCTATTTGCTAGAATCCATCAAAGATCCTACCATTCATGTGGCAGCTCAACTCCTGAGCAACTTCCTAATGGTTGGCAACCTCGAGAATGAAAGAATTTCCTCACAAATCTTGCACCGTATAGTCAAATCTAACTATAAGTTTTATAAAGCGTCATTAGAACCTTACAACTAGTTCAAGATGGTTTTTGGCGAATTGAAGAGAGCCATTAAGAGCAATTTCAAACAGTAGTTTGTTGTTGGCCCCTTATCTCCTCCATTAAGAGCAATTTCAAACAGTAGTTTGTTGTTGGCCCCTTATCTCCTCCATTGTTGCCTCGTACCTTGACAACAAGACTCATGGATTTCGTGTTGACGCCGTGCTTTCTATTTATGAAGAAGCTCCAGCAGAATCCTCCCAACAGGCATCGAATTCCCATAGTCGCCGATGAGTACGCAACGAAGTCGTTATTCCTAACTCGCCTCTCACGTCACGTCGTCGTACTAGGCAACAACTGCGCTACCACTCCTTGCTACAACCCGCTTTGCACTTCCCATTCTCCCATCCCACTGATGCTTCCCTAGCCTCTGTTTCCTCACATGGTCAGTCTGTGACCGTTGGATCCACAATTCCAATCACAACTACCCAAGCCGCCTCTTCCCCAGACACTCAAGCAACATCGCCAAAAACCCAGAAGTTCATGGATATGTTTGATGATTCTGATCCCTTGGGGGCGGATAAAATTTTTGTGATGCCCCAAAGCCCAAGCGCCCTTTGAACTTCAATCCCCTAGAAGATGATCCGACCAATTCCATGACACCACGAATGTTTTTTATCCAACGACATATCAACAAGATGTACCAGATCTACACCAGACACTATCAGGATCGTTCATGCGGGTAAATCTCCAAAGCAGTTTGATGCCATGGTGCCTGATGGATACGAAGTCGAGGATCTCTTCGAGGAAGAAGAGCCATAGGCAAATCTCAACACCAAGCCAAACCAGCACCTGGAGTTATTGTCTCTGCTGCTGCTACCATAATACCCTTGGATTCAGGTGACGTGAATCCATTCTCACCTTGGACGATGATCCAAACCATGTTAGATGGGAAGAAAATAATGGAGAAAAGAATAGTTGATTCGGGATCCGAGAATACTCTGATCGGCCCAAAAAGTCATCCAGTTGAATCGGGAGTTGAAGATCGCCAAACAAGATGAAACCACGTCAAAAAAGGAGATGAAAAAAGCCCAACAATCAGTCGAAAATTTGGAAGGCTATGTGGCGACTCTCCAGAATACATTGACGACAGCGCAAGATCAAGTGGACAAAGTTGTCCAAGATGCCAACAAACAACAGGTGTTGCTACTATAAGGGCAATTGGACATGGTTTTCTGAGTATCGAAATTTGTCAGATCCAACTGTCAGGCAATCTGCGCTATTTGCAAATGACTTGACAATGTTGGCATCCGTATCAACACGATGGGATGATTGTCTTCCTACGTTGGCTTTCGATCCAAATATCCCAATGGCGTCCGACAAAGTTTAGGATTAGTTGCCAATTGCTAGATTATACTATCGAGCTGCGATGTTGGGTGGAGCGTGGGAGTCCAGATTCATCGCATGGACAGCCTCAAAATGGATTGTAGATGCGAATAAGTGTTTTTTGCCACACAAGAAGGATTTCAATACGAATCACCTGGAATTCATGGAGAAAGTTTAGTATCACCTGATTACCTGATTAAGGTCAGAAGAGAGGCCAACCGAAGTAAATAATCTCGTGAGGTGTCGTGGAACTGCCACCAATTTTGGTGGGGGATACTGTTGGAGGGTTTGTGGATCCCAAGGCAACCCTAACCCTAGTTAATAAGTGAGAGGGATTTGGCACCCTGCGTGTGTAAGTCCAACCTAAGGATCACATAGTTATTTGATTAGAAAGTTAATAAAAATGACTTTAGGCCTTTTTACGGGACTTTTAATGTCGCAGGGCCTAAAAGTCAAGTTAGTGAATAAAATAGGAGTTCCCACCAAAATTCATTTTCAAATTGGGTCCTCCAATTAATGAATGTGTTCCCTCCACTTTTTAAATGTTTAGGTTAGAATTAGCCAATAGGAATTGGGACACCCAGGTCCTCAATGCACTATATAAATGGCAATTTCAAAACAATGTACATGTTCTCTCTTCATTTCAATACAAGCAGGTTGGCCCTCTTATGGAATGGATGTGGCTCTCTAACTCTTTTCCTTCATCTCTCATGCTTTCTTTGTATTTGCTAGTTGTTGGACTTGATGTTTATTGGGATGGAATGCTCTTATGCTTTTTATGAGAGAGAAGATGAGGGAGAAGGGCGAGCTTCTATCATTGTGGAATAGGGTTGATGGTTGTAGTGTTAATGGATCTAGTGTTAATGCTTAGTGTTAATGGATCTTAATGTTCATATGCACATGCTGGATTTTGGAATATGCTATCGCTCTCATGGGAACGAACCTTCACGTGACAACTAGCTTCATCTCCTTGATGCTTGTGTGTTTGGATCTAGGGTTGAGGGTAGGATAGGGAATAGCCCACTACATTTGTCATTAAAGCTTTGTTCAATTACTGATAGACATAGTCATGCATTAAGAAAGAAGGCTTGTCCCACTGCACTCGATAGTCGTTCACAATTTTTGAACTAGCGAATCGGCATTTCATTCTCTCTTTCCAACAACGCTCAACTATGACACCTATCTTCTCCATTATACTAACTCGTGTGTTTTTGTGTCGTGGGATGGTGGCAAGTATCAACTGGATGTCTTGAAAGTGGTTATGCTTTATGATGCTTTTTTTAGTATTGTATTACTTTGCAGCTTTATGTAACCTTGTTGGTTTATGAATAAAGGTTTCAAAGGGTCTAGTCTTGCGTAAGCAAGAGGAACCATGTGATGTTTCATTAATCTCTCTCTCTCTCTCTCTCTCTCTCTCTCTCTCTCTCTCTCTCTCTCTCTCTCTCTCTCTCTCTCTCTCTCTCTCTCTCTCTCTCTCTCTCTCTCTGTGGTGTAGTTAGAATGTGATTTTCTAAGGGTATACTCGCTAGAAATATTGGATAAGCATTTGTACTCACCCCCTTCACATGATGTCACTCAAGGCTAGGAGAGCCTAATTTGAAGTTGGGGAGGTCAGATATGGAGATCAAAGGTCATTAGATGATGGAGTTTTGTGCTTGCCAAGCTTGGATAAGGAAAATTTACAATCGCCTAACTGAAGTTAAGATCTTTTATGAAGTTCTATGACAGATGGAGAGATGAGGTTAGAATTTAGAAAGTGTACATGGGAGAATCAGATTTTCCTAATGGGGTTGTATGTGGCGAAAAGTTTTCCATTCTTTTTTAGTAGAATCACAATGGGTGACACCCATCAATATGCTCTATTTTATAGATGAATCTGACATCTGGTAAGATTTTTAATTCTTTTGTATAAGTTGAGAATAATGCAAATTGCAATAATAGGGTTGGCTTGCTTTTGGCTCTACACCATCTACTAGGAGTATGGTATGTTGTAGGACTAGGGGGAATACCCTCAAAATCTTTGTATGGCCACATGAAGCAGTTTATATAGCTATAGATGTGATCTCTTAATTCATCTAGCTCCATCACTATTATTTATTAGCCTACATAACCTATTATGTTTGTTGCGGGGCTACAATTACATCATGTATAGTGTAATCTCGGAAGTAAGTTGGGACATCATGGAGAGGTCTCGGTTTGGTGTGAACTCCCAGCTTCCTTTGAAGCTTTCTTTTGATTGTAGATGGGATGAGTTGCAAAGAAGTTGTTTCTTGGATTTATGTGATCTGATCATGAATAGCTTATTCAGTTTATCCTATTTCATTATCAAGTGTGACAATTGAGCACCATGGAAGGAGTTTCTCCTAACACAGTTCTATAAGAGGTCCAACAAATATCTAAGTGATTTCAATTGTGCGGATGGACTCAAATCCCATTCTTGATATAGGTGCACGGATATGAAATCACTCTGATCTCTCATCAATTATGGTTGTTTGTTGCTCATGATAGATAACTCATGATAGATAACTTTTACTAATTTTCACACTCCTCCTTAAAAGATATCTATCTAATTCAATATAGATCTTGGAATCAAGCCAATATTGGATCTGAACTTGATGTGATCAGTTATTTGTTCAAGATAGTTGAAACCTATCGAACTTCATTGGCAGAGTTTCAAGTCCGCTTCGATAAGATCAAACGTACGACATCGATAGAGTTGGCCAAGACAAAGACCATTATCAAAGATTATGAAAAGACAACCGCTCAGATTTTAGAGTCAAATGCCCAAATTCCAATTCCACTTATGCCGCAATTCTCACCAACACCGCAAGATGCAGGAATGGGTACATGCCAAGGGGGAGATGCCGATGTTGAAGAAGTAGTACCAGATGCATAGGCCAAGGAAGCAGATCCATCTACCTCCAAGACTAGGCCTTTATTCCAAAAGCCTATCACCGTCGAGGACCAGATTCAAACTTTTCTACAGCAACTTCCACATCAGTCCTCGAGGGGTGGATGGGTAATTAAGTTCAAGACATCTGAGATCGAGGCCGGAAAAGAATTGGACAAACTACCAGCATTGGGAGAGCAGCCAGTTTGGCAAAAGGCCGTTTTTGAAAAAACTCTAGATTCCATCGTGAGTTATGTCGCAAGCCCTCGCCAATTGCGGGTAGATCCCTATTATGTGCCAATATCAAGACAAAACAAATGGAAAGACTTGGGGATTCCAATGGATCAAATCAGCTTAGTGTTAATGGATCTTAGTGTTAGATGATGATTGTATGCACATGCTAGATCTTGATTAATGTTATTGCTCGCACGGGAACGAGCCTCCACGTGACAACTAACCTCGTCTCCTTGATGCTTGTGAGCTTGGATCTTGGGTTAAGGCTATGATAGGAAATATCCCACTACAATTTGTGAAGAATTTAGGATCATTTAAGATCCGATTCCATAACCTGATCTTTGGTTAAAAATCTTTCAACTCTATGTGAATAGAACATAAAGAACCAAATAGAATGTAAATGAGATGATTCTTACATGATATCAACTTTGAACTCTCTAAAAAATTATAGCAACCAAACAATAAATGTGAGTGATAACCATTTTCTTGCATGTATCATCCCTCTTTGTCCTTTCTTGCCATGTATCCACCATGAACTTCCATGAATGAGCCTCCATCTCCATCTTGCCATAAGATGCCATCATCACTCGATGAATTGATCATGAATGAGTGACATAATGAGCCTCCAATAGCTTCATTTCCATCAGCAAAACCAGCCAAGAATGCTAGTACAACTCCAACATCAAAATGATGCTCACCAATGTAGCTAGTTTGACCATATCTTGACAATTTGCACACATGCACATGAAATTGCTCAAACATGCGATAGAACAAGTAAAGTAAACTTGAAAAACACTTCCTTTCTGCTCCTTTGACCTTATTTGAGTCTTCAATAACTTGCAAAAACAGATCTATAATATCTTTGCCAATTGACTCTCCTTTGATGCTCTTGACTAGCTCCAAATTGTCAATTTCTCTTTTCTGTTGTTGAAGCCCTTTGAGATCAACCTCTTGATCTTCCACTTGACCATCAAAGCCATTGACCAACCTTTTTTTTAGATCCATTAGTTTATGGAAAATCATGAAAACATCCATCTACTTGCATAGAATCATCTACACAAGAAGATTCACCAAAAAATGTGAGAAAAGCAAAATGAGTCACTTCCACTTGTTAACCCTTCTCATCATATGTGAGCCTTGAAGGTGTTTGCCTTTGCCTTGATGTCTTTGGTAACTTTAGCCACTTCGAAGACTTTTGGTCTTTCGCATTTTTCAGTTGTCGCATTTTTCGGCTGTCACAAAAACAGTTCATTTATGCAGAACGACAATTCACATTCAGTTTTGAATTTAAGCCACCGTCTTGCATTAATTATCAGCAAGTGAATTTCTAGGAAGTCCTAACTGGACGAGTGCCAGCACATCACAGCCAACTGGATGTCACAATTGATGACCTAATCTCTTAGTATAAATAGTTGTTCATACTTCTACGTTAATAGATCATTAACAAGCAATTGATAATGAAGCATGGTTAGCATCTCTCTCAAGCTTTCAAGTTTGAACACTCTTGAGCATTCTAGCTCAGTCCTTTAGAGTTGATTTACGATTAACTATTGCGCTTGCTACTTATTAGCGGAAGTGCTTAATCCAGATAGATTTACAATTACTCAGAGATAGCTTAGAGCACGCGGCTTTGATCCGCAATTCCTTTATGCTCATTTCCTTCTGATTTGTTTCTTTCACTTAATCAATCTATCTTTTATTGCGTTCAGTTTCATATCAATATGCATGCGTCTATGTATTTATTTTGTAACTGATAATCTCTTATTATTTGTTTGATAATTCAATGCTTTATGTTTGGCTACGTAATCACTTAGTTGCTAGCGATTTCAAAGTTAGTTGCTAAAGATTGAATGTAATTTATATCACTACTTTTTGTTCAATATTGATAGGCGTAGTTATGCACATGAAAGAAGGTTTCTTCAGCCACGCTCGATAAATCGTTTACCTACTTCGACTTGTCGAATTTCAAAATATTCTAATCTACCTCAAATACTCTCATTTTATGCTTGCTCATCTCTCTCTCTCTCTCTCTCTCTCTCTCTCTCTCTCTCTCTCTCTCTCTCTCTCTCTCTCTCTCTCTCTCTCTCTCTCTCTCTCTCTCTCTCTCTCTCTCTCTCTCTCTCTCTCTCTCTCTCTCTCTCTCTCTCTCTCTCTCTCTCTCTCTCTCTCTCTCTTAAATTACAAATCTAACATACATTAATTATCATTAAACATTATCTATTCATCTACTACCCTAAAAACTCTCTCTCCCTCTCTCTCTAAATCTAATATAAATTTTCTATCAAACACCATCTATTTATCTATCACTCTTAAATACCCTAAACTAATGCATAATGCAAAACACACACTCTCTCTCTCTCTCTCTCTCTCTCTCTCTCTCTCTCTCTCTCTCTCTCTCTCTCTCTCTCTCTCTCTCTCTCTCTCACATTATAACACCATTTATTTATTTGTCACTCTTAAATACCCTAAACTAATGCATAATGCAAAACACACACACTCCCCCCCCCTCTCTCTCATCTCTCTCTCATCTAACATTCTCAGTCCTAAATAAATATAAATCTAACAATCTATTACTACCATAGACTTTGTATTTATCTATAATCTAAATTCTATAACAATGCAAAATAAAAACACACACACACACACACACACACACACACATCTCCTCTCTCTCTCTCTCTCTCTCTCTCTCTCTCTCTCTCTCTCTCTCTCTCTCTCTCTCTCTCTCTCTCTCTCTCTCTCTCTCTCTCTCTCTCTCTCTCACACACACACACACACACACACACACATTATAAATTTAACAATCTATTACTACCCAACACTATCTATATCTATTTCTCTATTAGCCTATATTATAGATCAATGAAAAATTCAAAACACATACACATCCTCTCAAACACACACATACACTATCTTAAATAATTCTAACAATCTATTATAAACACTATCATAAATCAATCTATTATAAACACTATCACAATCTATTATGACACACACACTCTCTCTCTCTCTCTCTCTCTCTCTCTCTCTCTCTCTCTCTCTCTCTCTCTCTCTCTCTCTCTCTCTCTCTCTCTCTCTCTCTCTCTCTCTTAAAACTTTAATTTTCAAAAAAGAACAAAACATAAACTCCAAAATCTTTCAATATCTTCAAGCATACATCTACACTCCACCTCTTCTCTCTTTCTCTCTCACAAATTACAAATCTAATAATATGTTATTACCAAACACTATCACCAACCTCAACTTTGAAGCACTGATCACATTTTTCGGTTGTCACATTTTTAGCACTTTTCGGTTGTCGCAAAAAAAAGTTCATTTACGCAGAGCGACAATTAACATTCAGTTTTGAATTTATAAGCCAGCGTCTTGTAGTAATTATCGGCAAGTAAATTTTTGGGAAGTCCTAACTAGACGAGTGCCAGCACATCACAACCAACTGGATGTCGAAATTGACGACCTAATCTCTTAGTATAAATAGCTATTCATACTTCTATGTTAATAGATGATTAGCAAGCAATTGATAATGAACCACAGTTAGTATCTCTCTCAAGCTTTCAAGCTTGAGCACTCTTGAGCATTCTAGCTCAGTTCTTGAGTTTGCTATTGCGCTTACTGCTTATTAGCAGAAGTGCTTAATTCATCCAAAGTTACATTATCAATCTATCTTTTATTGCATTCAGTATCATATCAATATGCAGGGCATCTCCATAATTCTTTTGTAACTGATAATCTCTTATTATTTGTCTGATAATTCAATGCTTTATGTTTGGCTATGTAATCACTTAGTTGCTAGCGATTTTAAAGTTAGTTGCTAAAGATTAAACGTGATTTCTATCTCTACTTTTTGTTCAATATTGATAGGCATAGTCATGCACAGGAAAGACGGTTTCTTCTGCCATGCTCGATAAATCGTTTACCTACTTCAACCTGTTGAATTATTTTCTTTCATCTTATCACCTCTTTCCAACACTCTTCACCATTGTCACTCCTCAAGCCCTTGATCTTTGTGGAATTCCAACAAAATCTACTAAAATCATCAATGAAAGTTACATACATCTTACAATAGGGTACTGTTTTTGTATGGATAGCTACTTCACCATATCTTATGTTTGATGTTTGATCAAGTTTTTATTGAGTTTGCATCTCTTTCATTAAATAGATGCTCATTTTTCTACATTGGCATGATTGGTAGAGTTGATCTATTTATAATCAAAGATCAGGTTGTGGAATTGGATCTTAAATGATCTGAAATTTTTCACATGGTATCAAAGCTTGTGTTACAAGTTTTGAAATGATCAAGCACATTTATCAGGGATTTGGAGGAGATATCAATGATAGAGCATGCTAGATTGACTTCTACCCAAAAATCGAATTTCTTGCATATGTAGATTGGATCTTTTGTAGATCAAAACTCATTTTAGGTCAATGAACTTGGGAAATTCCGACTTCACACCATACTTACTGAAAATAGCCAATTTTGGATGCATTAGGAAGGTCTCACTTGAGGCCAAGTCATTGGAGGTAATGGCTAAGAAACAAGTTGTGATTGGTCTTCCAAAATCCTTAAGTGGCATCAATCAAGTTTGTAAGTCTTGTGCTTTGTCAAAGTCACATAGACTACCTTATATTAGATCTACAAAGTCTTTTCAAGTTGTACACTCGGATATTCATGGAATTACTACAAATAGCAATAGTGGAGAGAATGTGTCTCTTCCTACAAGTGTATAACTATATATAACAGATCCATGATTCATTAATGGGTTTGGTTTCCCTCCATAACAAAAACCCTAGAATTAATGTGGACTAGATTCAAACATTTTCACATTTAAATTGAATCTTCTAAAACTTGTGTACTACACTTTCAAAAAGTATTTACTCAAATGCTTTTAGACTAATATAACTTTGAAAAGTCAAAGTCTAATATGAAAATTGGCCTCAATTGCCAAATATACAAATATGACCAAAATAGCAAAACTAGTTGAAATTTCTCACATGATCCATAGAATCTCTTTAGTAGTTCTTGTAAGGGCCTGTTGGATTTATCTCTTTTACTCTCCTAAATCCTATGATAATCTGCCTCCATTCATGCTGCTGTATTTTACTTGTGTTGTCACACAGTCTGCATATTTACATGTAAAGTAAGACAGGCGAAAAACATGACTGTCTGCATAAATACAAGTAAATTTCCAAAGGCGAAAAAGGCGACATTGTGTTTTTACATGTGATTTGTGACAGGCGGGCGACACTGTCCTACAAATGCCAAAGGTGCCCTTATAGGAAAGTGAAGGTACCCTGTAAATCAATTTTTAAGGCATTTGTCAGAGTGTCGCATTTCTCGCATTTTCATCAACGTTAATTTTAGCGAACGCTGATGTCGCGGCCTTCTCACGCTCATCCCATGCACTGTGCAATCAGATTTAACAATGACAACAGTCACCCACGATCTCCCATAGACGGCACAACCACTTTTGTACTTTCTTCATCTACACACCTGTAAAAAATATGTATATATTGAATACCATCTGCGTATTCAAACGATGGCATTAGAACAAAACATCACTGATAATCGAAGATAGACATCATAGATGTTTTTGTGCATTGATTCTTTTTCTTCCAGATGTATTGTCAATAAATAGGTTCATCACCTTTACAGATTGCGTGATTAGCTTTGTGAAGCACACGGTTACGTCCGCTATTGTTTTGTGCTCACCTGCATTATTGACCTGTATATTTTGTTATACTTAATTTGATTACAACTCTGTTTGTTATGCGTTCAACTTGTGTCAATATTGCAATGCTTTCCTACATTCTGTCTAGCTTTCTAATTACTTAATCTAGTTGTCTGCTCTTCGCGAATTATTATCAGTCTAGCTGTTTGCGACTAATATTTAGTCTTGTTCTTCGCGAATAATGCGCGATTGATTATTTGTCTAGCTGTTCGCGACAAATTATCTGTCTGATATTTTGATGTTTAATGTTTGGCTACGTAATCAGCTCGAACATGATTTCTATCACTAACGTTCTGTTCGAGACTGATAGGCATAGTCATGCTTGAGGAAATATGAGATAGTTTATTATGCTGCGCACGAATATTTTCCATTTGACTTCGTTTTTTTTTTGAGTTTCGAGTTCGCTTCTTTTTGTGTTCATTTCTTTTCGAGTTATCTCTCTTTTTCCCCTCTTTTTTTTTTTTTTTTTCTTGTAGCCTGATAAGCTTCCACAGTAACAAGACTCTACTAGCCGAGAGAGTAATTGTCTTCTTGCTATGTAATTTAGCACCAAATTTTCATACTTAAGTCACTGATAACTACTCCTATCACCCAGACTGATCTTCCACATGGATTTCCAAGGGAAAGCCAGTCCTATCATGGACAAGCTTGATGGAGCCAATTACCATTTGTGAAAATTGAAGATGAGAACTGTGGTAATGGCTAAGAAATTGTATGACGTTGTTACAGGTGCAGAGGGAAAACCCGAAGCTGACGACGCAACAATCTCCAGATGGAAGCTGAAGGATGGCAAAGCATTTACGCTGATCATCCTCAACATTTCAGATACTCAGATTGGCCATGTGTCCGAAGCCCAAACACCCAAAGAAGTCTGGGACATCTTGAGCATGTTATATGAAGTGCAAGATATAGCTTCCAGGCTACATCTCAAGAAGAAATTTTACTCCCTCAAGATGGCAAATGGTGATTCCCTGCAGAATCACATCAACCAATTCAAGAACTTGCCCTACGCGCAGATCTTGAAAGACACGAGGAAGAAATTTGACTTCAGGTCTCAAGACCATCCTAATTGGATATACTTCATCTGATAACACATACAAGCTGTATGACCCTGATACCCAACAAATCTTGTACAACCGGGATACAGTATTTATCGAGAATCAATTCGTCGACATCAAAGGCAAAGATATTGTTCCATGAGAATTCATCACCTGCCATTAACACGACTATCCAAGCTTCAGGCTCAAGTGTGTCCATCGTCGACCCACTATTTGACAACGATTCAGAATCAAGACGTTGCTGCTACCCAGCAACAAGTCCTAGGAGTGGTTCATCAGTCGATTCCTCCCAAAAGATCAAGCCGAGTGCGCACACAGCCCACAAGGTATACTCCTGAGTCTGCATGTCTCTTGATACGGGAACTGACAATAGTCGAAGAGGCACTCAGCCAATCTCTAGAGAGAAGCCATGGACAAAGAGTATTCCTCTCTGATCAAGAACCAGACGTGATCATTAGTCGAAGCTCCTATTGGTTGCAATATCATTGATTGCAAATGGATCTTCAAGATCAAGTACAATGCCAATGGAGCGATTGATTGAAGGAAGGCAAGATTGGTAGCACAAGGATTCACTCAGATATCCAATATTGACTTCAGTGAGACTTTTAGTCCAGTAATCAAGCATTCATCGATCCAAGCCCTCCTATCATATGATGTAGCTGCCGACCTTGAGGTGCACCAACTTGATGTACAAACAACTTATCTGAATGGAGTTATACAAGAAGACATCTACATGATCCAACCCGAAGGATATGTTCTGAAATGTATGAAAAATAATGTCTGTAAACTCCATAAGACACTTTACGGCTTGAAATAGTCTGCTAGAGCTTGGTTTCAGAGGATAAACACATTTATTATCGAACAAGGTATTGCTAATTGCAATGTCTATTCCAAGTCGGTGCAACAATCCTTCATTATCATCACCTTATACGTGGATGATACATTGCTTTTCAGCAACAATACCAATTTGGTCAAGGATTCTAAACAGATGTTGTTTTCTGAGTTCGACATAACTGATCTAGGCGAAGCTCACTATTGTCTAGGCATTCAAATCCATAGAGACAGAGCGAGATGACTGATCTATATCACTCAACAAAGGTATCTTCACAATGTTCTTGACAGATACAATCTAATGAATTGTAAGTTTGCTCACTCACCGATGGATCCAAGCCTGCGTTTGTCAAAGGACCAATGTCCCCAGACCAAGCATGAAGAGGAGCAGATGAGAGAGTATTCTTATCGATCGATACTTGGATCTCTCATGTACGCAATGGTCTGTACAAGACCTGACATCTCTTTTGCAGTAGGCTCACTCAACCAATATATGGCTAATCTTGGCATTACCCATTGGAAGACTGACGTTAATTTTAGCGAAGGCTGACGTCGCGGCCTTCTCACGCTCATCCCATGCACAATGCAATCAGATTTGACAACGACAGCAGCCACTCACGATCTCCCACAGACAGCACAACCACTTTTTGTACTTTCTTCATCTGCACACCTGTAAAACTTATGTTTTTTGATGCTTAATGTTTGGTTACGTAATCAGCTCGAACGTGATTTCTATCACTAATGTTCTATTCGAGACTGATAGGCGTAGTCATGCTTGAGAAAAGAGTGAGATAGCTTATTCCGCTGCGCACGAATATTTTCCATTCGAGTTCGTTTCTTTTTCAAGTTTCGAGTTCGCTTCTTTTTGTGTTCGTTTCTTTTCAAGTTATCTCTCTTTTCTCCCTCTTTTCCAACAACGCCTTCTACTCAGCTTTACAAGATGATAGTGATATAGTGTCTCGTTTCTTGGATAACCAAGATACAAGATTGCCTCCAAGAAAAATAGTATAAGCATTTGTGGACTTCCTATCCCCTTTGTCACTTGCAAAATCCGAATTTGAGTAGGCAACCATTGCTAGATCCTCACTTTTGTAGATCAATCCATAATCAAGTGTAGATGAAATATATCTCAAGATTATTTTGGCTGATTTCCAATAATAGACTTTTGGATCTTGCATGAATTGACTCAACTTATGCACATTAAAGCTCAAATCGGGCCTAGTTATAGTCAACCAAATAAGGGAGTCGATAAGACTCCTAAGAAGGGTGATGTCTTTGAAGGATCTTTCATTTCTCTTGACAGGATCTTTTATAATATGTCCATTGTTGGAATTTCTCTAAAATTCAATTGGTAATGAGGATCTGTTAATTACCTTCCTGCAGAACTGTTGGCAAAACAAGTACGCATTTTTACTCAAGAATTTCCACAAGCAAAAAACCCGACACTGTCGCTGAAATCACTGACACTGTCGCCTTTTTGCCCTCAGGCCATCCTGAGTGGCTAAGTGTTTTGCGACACTTCTAGAAAGGTGACAGTTGCAAAATTTGCAGAAATACAAGCAAATTATAATTGGCAAAAAATGCGACACTGCATTTTTACATGCATTTTATGACAGGCGACACTTGCCTAAAATGTGACCTGCATTTTTACACGCAATTTATGAAAGGCGACACTTGCCTTTAAAATTGCGAAGGTGTCCTACAAATGTCGACAATGCCCTACAAATGCCGATGGTTGTCCTTAACTAAAGGCAAAGGCCAAAAAGCCAAGGAGTGTCGCATCATCCATCTGCGGATTTACAAGGGATTCCAAGTATCAGATCATTACATCTTCACGCTCCAACAATGAACCGATCTATTGATCAATTTAGCAGCTGTTAACTATCTTGTAATTGTAAAGTTAAGATAGCACAAGATCTTCCAGGTGTTATATATGTAAATGAGCGATTGAAAAAAAACCAGAGGTGGACCTGCTCAGCGTTCACATTCTTCCTGCGGTAGGCAACAACAACTGACATTTCTATGTCAGTGATTCATGTAGTATTACTACTATGATGTTTTCGCCTTCCATCACTTATTGTCTTGCAATATTCTACATTGTGGCACACTGCTACGGATTCACGTCATTTTTTTGTAGTAGTTAACAACAGCTGACATTTCTATGTTAGTGATTTATATTTACAGTAGCTAGCGTTTCTACGTCAGTGATTCACACATCGATATTGCAGCTGTGTACAAATGTATTATCCATCCAATTATTTAATGTACATATTTTATTATGTCATTCATTTTTGTTATTGCAAGAATGATATTTTTTATGTCTTGTTTCTGCTTAGTGCATGGTGATCTATGACACCTCAGTCACTGGCTTAATCTCTTGCATTTGTGACTGTTAAGTAGCTCTCTTTCTGAGCGATTGCGTCCACTGATCACAAGTAGTTCTACACACAATTAGAATGATTCATGCACTAGCAATGACATTCTTAAACACACACTGTACATGACCCATTCATGCTCCCTCACACTAATGACTCACACAGTTCATTCATTTACAACAAGTGAGACATACATTGTAGATGCCTTCGCGCATCGATTCTTTAGGTTCATAACCTTTACAGATTGTGATTAGCCTTGTAAAGCACGCGGTTATGTCTGCTACTGTTTTGTGCTCACCGGCATTATTGACTTGTATATTTTTGTTATACTTAATCTGATTACAACTCTGTCCGTTTCTGCGGTCTCAAATTCGTGTCAATATTGCAATGCTTTTCTATGTTGTCTGGTTGTCTGATTGACTTGTCTGACCGTCTACTCATCGCTTCCGCAAAATTTATAATGTTCTTGTGTTTGCCTGCTAAGTCACCAGTAGTGCACGCACCGAGAAGAAGAGAAATTTTTATTCTTCCAACATGGTATCAGAGCAGGTTATGAACATGACATGCTATCTTGAATCTACTGTGTGGAATAGATTTGTCATTTGTTACATTTCAGATCTTTCAAAATCTAATAATCGACTTGAAATGAGTTCACAGTATGTGTGAAAAGATATTATGTTTTAAGACATTGTCTTAAGCTGTCAATATCGATTTTTTCTGCTATCCAATATTGTTTGCAAACAACGACAACTTATCAAGGTGATTTTGTCAACGCCATTTGAGCAGAGAGGTTTCATCCCCATAAGGATCAGAATCAAAGAAGTTTTATTTCTCAATTACATCTTTGATATGATAGGGCCAGTTCTTGAAGACCTTTCGATCATGGAGGTTACATTCCTCAACAACGGGTTTCATTACCATAAAGATAAAAAAGGAAGAGGTTTCATTCCTCACTTTTATTAAGATGCTGAATTTTCCTATTGTCACACAAAGATTATCAAACCATGATAACTTATTTTGCTTTCAAAAGAGGTTACAAAACCCGTGGCGCAGCAAGGATTCTTTGTTGAGATTGTTTAATGCTTAAGCTCTACACTCCCGAGTCAATCTTGTGGGGGAGTGGTGGAAGCAAACTATATTTTTCAGCATGTAGTTTGTCAGCACAATTTTTTCTATCTTTTCTGCAGTACAGATCCACATTAAGGGGGAGTTTGGAATCTCTATGAAATTCAATTGGTAATGAGGATATGTTAATTACCTTCATGCAGAACTGTTGGCAAAATAAGTTTGCATTTTTACTCAAGAATTTTTACAGGCGAAATACTTGACACTATCGCTGAAATTCTCGACATTGTCGCCTTTTTGCCCTCAGGCTATCCTGAGCGACTAAGTGTTTTGCGACACTTCCAGAAAGGTGACAATTGCAAAATTTGCAGAATTACAAGCAAATTATAACAGGCAAAAAATGCAACACTGCATTTTTACATGCATTTTATGACATGTGACAATTGCCTAAAATACGACCTGCATTTTTACATGCAATTTATGACAGGCGACACTTGCCTTTAAAATTGCGAAGGTGCCCTACAAATCGATGGTTTTCTTAGCTAAAGGCAAAGGCCAAAAAGCCAAGGAGTGTCGCGTCATCCATCTGCGGATTTACAAGGGATTACAAGTATCAGATCATTATGTCTTCACGCTCCAACAATGAACCAATCTGTTGATCAGTTTAGCAGTTGTTAACTATCTTGTAATTATAAAGTTAGGATAGCACAAGATCTTCCAACTGCTATATATGTAAATGAGCGATTGAAGAAAAAGCATAGGTGGACCTGCTTAGCGTTCACGTTATTCCTGCGACAGGCAACAACAACTGACATTTCTATGTCAATGATTCATGTAGTACTACTACTGTGATGTTTATGCCTTCCATCACTTATTGTTTTGTAATATTCTACATTGTGGCACACTGCTACGGATTCACGTTGTTTTTATGTAGTAGTTAACAGCAGATGGCATTTGTATGTTAGTGATTTATATTTACAGTAGCTGACGTTTCTACGTTAGTGATTCACACAATGATATTGCAGTTGTGTACAAATGTATTATCCATCCAATTATTTGATGTACATATTTTATTGTGCCATTCATTTCTGTTATTGCAAGAATGCTATTCTTTATGTCTTGTTTATGCTTAGTGCATGGTGATCTATGACACCTCAGTCACTGGCTTAATCTCGTGCATTTGTGACTGTTAAGTAGCTCTCTTTCTGAGTGATTGCGTCAATTGATCACAAATAGTTCTACACACAATTAGAATGATTAATGCATTAGCAACGACATTCTTAAACACACATTGTACATGACCCATTCATGCTCCCTCACACTAATGACTCACACGGTTCATTCATTTACAACAAGTGAGATAGACATTGTAGATGCCTCGCACATCGATTCTTTTCCTTTCAGACAGATTGTCAATAATAGGTTCATAACCTTTACAGATTGTGATTAGCCTTGTAAAGCACGCGGTTATGTCCGCTACTGTTGCTCACCTGTATTATTGACTTGTATATTTTTGTTATACTTAATCATATTACAGCTCTGTCTGTTTCTACGTTCTCAGATTTGTGTCAATATTGCAATGCTTTTCTACGTTGTCTGGTTTTCTTATTGACTTGTCTGACTACCTGCTCATCGCTTCTGCAAAATTTATTCTGTTCTTGTGTTCGCCTACTAAGTCACCAGTAGTGCACGCACCGAGAAGAAGAGAAATTCATATTCTTCCAACATCCATAGGTGTGTCTATACTCTTGCAATTTTTCATATGAGACTTTTTTTAGCATAGAAAGAGCATTTCTAGATTGACTAATGAAAGCATGATCTTGACATAGATCTATTTCTAGGCCTAGTATGAAGTGAAGCTCAACTAGATCTTGCATTTTAAATTCACTACCTTGGGTTAAATTTGTCTCATCCACTAATTTCATGCAACTTCCACACAAGATGATCATCTACATAGATGACGAGAATGACAAGATGACTATTTACAAACTCAAAGTATAAAGATGGATCATAGCCACTTAGAGCAAATCCAAGTAAGATGAGATATGAGTTGAGCCTTGCATACCATGATCTTGGGGATTGCTTAAGCCCATATAAGCTTTTGAAAAGTAGGCAAACCTCGGATTCTTCACCATGCTTGATAAAGCCTTGAATTTGCTCCATATATATTTCCTCCTCGAGATAACCATTAAGGAAAGCATTGAAAACATCAAGTTGGAAATAGCATGCATTGGAGATAATAACTCTCACCATCTTTGCAACGAGTGCAAAGGTGTCTTCATAGTCAAGTCCTTGAATTTGAGCATATCCTTTGGCACATAGTCTTGCTTTGAAGTTGTTGATAGAATCATCATTGTTGTACTTGATTCTAAACACTCACTTGCATCCAATAATATGCTTTTTGATAGGTGGATCCACTAGCTCCCAAGTGTTGTTGGCAATTAATGCATCATACTCCTTTGACATGGCTTCATACCACTCCTTTGCTTGGAGTGCTTCTTGGACACTTCTAGGCTCTTCATGAGAGATAAAAATGCATGATAGGTGGTTCCATCATATACTTGCTTGTCTTTCTCCGCATAAGAGAGCCTCTTGGGCTCGGATCTGTCTCTCATAGATTTTCTAGGTGTGATTGCTAGAAGATGCTCATCCTCAAGCCTCGATCCCAACATGTCTTGATTGTCTTGAAGATTGATGATATGAGATACTCCATGAGGTGCTTTGATCTCGGCCCCATCCAAATTGTGCTTTTGATCTTCATGAAAGATCACTTCTCTACTCACAACAACTTTGTTAGTAGAGGGTACAAAGATTCTATATGCCTTTTTTGTAGATGAATATCCAACCATCAAACCTTCGATATAACTAGGATGAACTTGGAAATTGGATATTTTTCTCACAATTGAAGCAATGTAGGGGGTCCTCTATTTTCACTAAATCGAGGTCAGGAGTTGGAATACACTACTACTTCAGAGCTATTGGCAAAAAGACATCAGACTCATGGTTCTTCATGTACATAGTAGTTTTCAAAAACTAGGTCAATTTGAGCTTGGGAGTCTTGGTTAGGCAATGCATAGTTGGTTGGTACTAGTTGGTGATTCATTTGAGGTCCCAATTGGTGTACTATCACTGTAGGCCCAATGTTATTCAATGCACAAAATGGTAAACATTGTTGTGCCACTTGTTGAAATGTAGTCTTCTAATGGCTTGCAATTTGAGGGTTTTGTTGATGTGTCATCCATCGATATTTTTTGGCCAAGGTATGGATTCATGGATTATTCATACAAGTCATAGTGTCATGGTTGTTGGTATAACAGAAGTCACAAAGTGTTTGGGCCACTTGTCATCCTTGTGGACATTGTTTTGTACAAATTCATGCACCTTCTTATCCATCTACGCTTGGTGGCTCTTTTGCATCATGTCTAATTGCTGTAATAGCAATTGAGTGGTTGTGTTGGAGGAGGATGAGGTTGAACTATCATCTATGTTCATTGCGAGGAGATCAGCTGAGGCATTTTTTTGGTTATAGGAGTCATATTCATTATTTGAGTTCTCATTGTTTTCATTGATGATATAGTGTAAGATTTAGGGGACCTTAACTCACTTCTAATGTTCTTTGGTAAACTGGCCCTGAGCCATATAGACACAGCCTTTGATTTGGGGCATGGTGGACTGGACATTATGTTCAAAGTCGTCCAAAGAGGCCTTCGATCCGTAGCGCCACCGAAAATGGCAACCAAATCGTACTATGGAATGAGCTGGGCACATGCCATTATGCCCGGCAAAGCTTTCCAGAATTTTTTTAGGCGAGGCCGAGCCTAAATTTTTTTGGAAAGCTGAACCGGGCAGAACGGCCTGTGCCCGGCCCATTCCATTGCGTAATGGATTGTTGGACCTTTTTTAGGCCAATCCGACACTACCATGTGACAGGCGCAGGCAAAATCAAAACTTAAAAAAATTTAAACCAATCCTACGCTGCCACGTGGTAGGCATAGGAGGAATCAGCACATTTTAAAAAAAAAAGAAAAAGAAGGTGATTATTTTGCTTTTTAATGAGTCATAAAATTGGGCAGAATAGTCACCAACAATCCATTGCGGTGCAGAGGACGCCCAGATCGAGTACATCAATGCTATAGACGAGGAGGGTCTAGAGAGGACGCCCAGATCGAGTACATCAATGCTATAGACTAGGAGGGTCTAGACGAGTTCCAAGAGCAATGATGAGGGTGAAGGTGAGCTGGAAGATACATGGCAGCCACATAAATGGATGAATAATTTGATAGTGGATGGTGATGATAGGGTTTTTGTGGAAACCCTAATTGCAGGGCCGCAAGAAGGCATTCAATATGGAACTTTGTGTTAGAGAAAGGCAGGCGGATGGGGGTTCTGAGATGGATCGAAAATGATTCAGAGATGACAGAAAACAATTCAGAGATGAGAGAAAATGATTCAAAGATGACAGAACATGGTGAAGAGAGACCTTCCTTGGCAGAGATTGAGAAGCGGCGGTTTAAAGAGGATATGATGCTGCTTCCAGATGAGGATATGATGCCTATCAACAGATGCCGATCAAGCAGTTCGGGGAAGCTTTGTTGAGAGGCATGGGATGGGAGAAGGGCATGCCGATAGGCCCTTCTCCCATCCCATGCCTCTCAGCAAAGCTTGTCACGAGTGGGAAACTGGTGTGGTTTAGCAAATGTAGATTATTCGGAAGAAGAAAAGTGTTTAAACAGCTGAAGGAAGGATTTTGGTTGATACAGATGCTTTGGAAGATGGTAAAATGATGAAACAGCCGAAGGTATGAAAATCTAATTGAGACAGACCACGAGAAGAGATAAGAAGTCCCACTCCAGGTATGAAGAGGGGGCGGAGGTCGAGGAGAGACTACTTCAGACAAGGAAGAGTCTAATGGAATGAGAGACAAGAGGAGGGATGCTAGGAATGAGTATAAAGTTCGAAGGAGCCCTGACAGGATTGAGAAAGGCAGGCACAAGGAAAGGAGTAGTAAGAGCAATGAAAGGGTAGGCGATCATGCTAGGGGAGAGCGTGTATGAGCCAAGGCACAATGAAAGGAGTAATAGTCAAAACAATGAGGAGATGGAGGATCATGCTAGGAAAGATAAAGAGTATGAGTTAAGGCACAATTAAAGGGGCAGTAGTAAAAGCACTGAAAGGATAGAGGGTCACACTATGAGAGTAAAAGTTGATAGGTCATCTACAACAAATCAAATAGGAGGAGAATCGATCAAGGATGCTTCATTAGAAACAGTTATACTCTAATCTGATCAAACCCTGGTTGACGAGCCATTTTAGTGGAGAATTATAAGCAACAGGTTCCATGGTGGAAGGCTGTACCTGAAGAAAGTAAGAGTGGATGATATTATCAATTCAACTCTCTGAGATGTTTTACTTGATGAGATGGGGAATTGCTTCTGAAATTGAAAGAACAGTATCTCGAGACAGCACTTCTTGACCTGGGGGGGGCAGAGTTTTTGGTGATGTGTGAAGAATCTGCAAGGTGGGACTTAAAACAAAGGAACTGGGAGGTGGCAGCAACCGTCCAATCAACTGTAACACTATCATATAGCTTGGAGATCGATGTCAAGAATGAAGCCAGTTATGCTGTTCCAGATTCAGTTTGTACTCGATGATTGCACTATCCCTCTGCATGCACATTGGTCAGAAACAAGACCACAAATGGCAATTTGAGAAATTAGAGAGTTTGCTGCTATTCAAGTGTTGATTCTCTTTTTTATGTAGCTTCTTGAGATGGTAGGTATTTCTGAAAAGGTAAACTAGGTGGATCACCTTTGTCATTATAAAAGATTGTGGTTGGTAATCCATGCATCATTAACCGTATGTGATAAATGCAGATACTAGTCGCCTTTGATAAAGATAAGCAGACCTTTTAGTAGATTTACTTAGCAGTGGACTTTCACTAGAACAGGGTGTCAATAGCCTTTTCATTTGGCTTTTGACAATTAAGGTCATTAATAACATTGTATCTCTTTTGAGTTTTGTTTGCAAACAAAACTCTTCAAAAGTCTCGTAAGATCATGTCATTAGTTTTCTAGTTTGCAAAGAGCAAGTAGGTTCCTCGGAGCCACAATTGTACAAAATAGAGGACTGTAGACTACTTTTGAGGTTCTTTTTAGATTCCAGTATTTTTTAAAAGAATGCATCAAGCCGTGTGTTATAACTCTACTTACTGCAAACCTCCAGGTGTGCTTCCCTGTCCGAGGTAGCCCAACCACAAAGTCCATGGAAATACTTTCCCACTTTCTTTCGGGAATTTCCAAGGGCATTAGTAAACCAGCTGCCTTAAGTCTTTCAGCTTTATTAATTTGGCATTGTCCACACTTGCGAACATATGACTCCACTTGACTTTTTAAGTTTGGCCAATAAAAGTTACTTTTTATTAAGTCAAGCGTCCTTTGTGAGCCAGGGTGCCCTGCAGATGGGTTGTCATGACATTCATGCAGGATTTGGGCCGTAATGTCATCATTTTCTGACACACAAACCTTTCCATTTCGGTAAAGTAACCCATTCCTTATGGAATAATCTCTTAATATCTTGTCCCGAGGACAAACCTTGGAATCTTGCATTCCAAGCTCATCACTAGATCTAGAAGAACCTGCCAGGACGTCTAGCCAAGTATGATCGAAGTACCTATCGGTCTTACACAAATCTCTTAATGACAAATATAACTTAGATTGGATCTCAGAAAAGCTTAACTGATTAACCTCTCCAATGCGGCTTAAGGCATCCGCGACACTATTAGAAGTACCCTTCCGGTACTCAATGTCATAATGAAATTCTTGGAGCATCTCTGACTATTTGGCCTTACAACCCCTAAGGTCGAACGCATTGTTAATGTACTTTAACACTTGATGGTCAGTAACTATGGTAAACTGGGAGCCATACAAATAATGTCTCCAAACTTTTAGGGCATGAATCACAGCAAAAAGCTCCTTGTCATAGGTGGAATACCGACTTTGAGAAGAATCTAATTTCTTGCTTTCAAAAGCAACCGGTCTACCATTCTTATATAGGACTGCACCTATAGCATAGTCACTGGCATTCGTCTCAAGCACATACGGCTTATTAGGATTCACTATGTGTAAAATAGGTGCTGTAGTTACACAGTATATGAGGTTCTCAGAACTTTGATTCAACTCTTCGGTCCAAGTAACCGGAGGACCGAACTTACCGTGTCGGCTAATTCTCTTGGCCCCTTCAAGGACATTTGTGAAGGCTAATGCAATTAATGCATAGCACAAGATAAATCTATGAAAAAATCCCACAAAGCCCAAAAAGGACTTAACCTCTCGGATGGTTTTAATTCACGTACCTGTCGGACTTTATTTGGGTCAATTTCCAACCCACCGAAATAACGTGACTGAGATAAAGTAACCTCTTCCGAAGAAAAAACACATTTGGACTCCTTGGCAAAAAGCTTCTCCTTTCTAAGTAACTTTAAGACAGTCCTGAGATCCTCCTCATGCTCCTCCAAGGTCTTACTATAGATGAGAATATCATTTAAGTACACTATCATGAACTTTCCCAGATATGGACGAAGAAGATCGTTTATCATCTGCTGGAAAGTCGTTAGAGCATTTGTCAAGCCAAATGGTAAAACTAGAAACTCATAATGGCCGTACCTAGTTCTAAACCCAATTTTTCAACATCCTCAGACTTTATACGAATATGATGATACCCTGATAAGTACCTCCGTCTGTTTTATCAACTAGGAGCACAGGTGCCTCCCAAAGAGATTTACTAGCCCTTACATGGCCCATCTTAAGGTAATTTTGCAGTTGCCTATAAACCTCATCCTCTTCAGTAGTACTCATCCTATAAGGATACAATGATATAGGAGAACTACCAAGAATTAGTTTAATACCATGGTCCACTCCTAGAGGGGGGAAGACTGTCAAGAAGCAGTTTAGGAAACACATCGTTAAATTTTTGCCTAATTTTCCTAAAGATTTCACCTTCTGGTGAATTTTCTTGCTATAGGTTATTAGACATTAATGATATTTGGAGATTGTAAAATTGCAAATTACATTCTTCATGATAGGTTATAAAATCTTTTAACCAACATAAATAAGAATTAAAATGCACAACATCCATACATTTAACTGTTTCTAAAGTAGAAAGCATATACGGAGTAGAAATATCAACATTTTCATTTAATTATATGAGTGAGCCGTTATGCAAAAACGACATATTGTGAGTTATATAATTTTTTTTCATAGACTCGTTCTTCTCATAGAACCACTCCTTTCCAAGTATTACATCTACCCTATCTAGATTCATAATGTGAAAGTCTAATTTATCCTTATAGGCTTGTATTTGAATCGGTAGACATGGGACTATTCGGTCCCAAACTTGGCTTTCCGCTCATGTTGCCAGCTTCATTGTATATCGGTGGTCACTTTGCCTTGTTTCCACCCTTAGCTTCTGCAACAAATTATCGCTAATAAAATTGTGTGTGGAACCATCATCAAATAAAACTGTTATGGCTCGGCCACCCACAACCCCCTTCATTTAAATGAGGTCGTACGACTTGCACAATCATCCCTATAAACGTCGCTATCTTTTTTTTTAAGTGTCGTTGTTGGACGGTTGCCTAGCGACAACGTCTCTAAATACGTCAGCAGGCGATTATTGTCACGAATCATCGCCGTACAGACAATTGAAATTATGAGTGAGTGTTGCTTGCCGACGACGATTTAGTGACGGTTAAGCGTCGCTATAATGTCGAATCATATTCGAGCATGAAATTTGAAACAAAGTGGATCGTCGTCCATGCAGCGACGTTTACAAATGTCACAAGAATGTTGCAAACACTCTCGAGTTTGCTTTTTGTGCAAACTATACAGTGTTGGTGGGAGACACTTGTATGTCGCCACGCGATGTTTGTTGGGTTTTATAGAAAAAAACTTTAGCGACATTTGTGCGATGCATACTTTAGTGTCACACAAATGTCGCTATCATTTTTTTAGGGTTTAGGGTAACGTCGCCAAGCGACGTTTGGCTTGGGTTCATTTGCACCCGCGAGGCCCCATTTTTTTTTTGATTGAGAGTACATATATATGAGCGACTTCTCTCGTTTTTGAGAGGATTCTTGTGCTATTTTCGAGATGAGCACTAGCATTGATCAAAATTGCTTACGCTTTTTGTGCTAAAATTCTAAATCATAATGTGTGTGTATATGTATTCTATGTACAAACAAATATTTACATTTTTACATGTGCATCGCCTCTGTGAATGCCTCTTTCTCGTCGTCATCGTCCCCGCCGCCACCGTTGCCGTCCTCTCCTCCTGCGACTGCGTCGTCCACCACTTCCACTGGCCATCAAGACCAGTGGGACAATAACTAACCACATAGAAAATATATTAAAACTAAAACTACAAACAAAAACTGTATGAAAAACTATGTACAACAAGAAAACTAAACTAAAGTAATTAAAGCATGATTCAAAAAGAAACTATAGATTGCAACTATATTAGAAAGCAACAAGATGTTAACAAGTAATTAGATAACTAGAAGACAATAATAATAGCAAGCAAGGAGGATGAAAATGAGAGCAATTGCAAACAAGAAATGAGAGGAATGAGACAGAATGAGTTGCCAAAATGCCAAAAGGCATGGAAAGAGAATTTCAAATCAATTGTCGCCCGCCGCCGACGAACATCCGTCCCTATAAATTCGATGTTGCATAGAGGTTGATGAGCATTAGGTAATGCATTCTTAACATGAGTCATTCTTCAAAGATCTCTTCAGTCTCTATGACATTGATTGTCAAACATGGGCCACCTGCAAAAATAGGATTTTTTTTGAGGAACAACATGGGCATGAGATACACATGCTGAAAGTGAAAGTTGTTGGTTCTCATGGTACTCCATGCATTGAAGTCATTGGTGCAAAGCTTTGTGCCGAACTTATATTATCCTTACCAATCATCAATGGATTTATGGTTGAACAGCAAGCAGCAAGACATTGGATCATGTGTGCTATTGAGTACTATTAACGGTTGAAAATGGTGAAGCATGCTTCAAGGACGTTCATATTGGAGAGAGAATGGTGGAGGGCATGTATTGCTCAACCTTATGCTAGCTTGCTACTTAAATTATAGGGCAGATGATGTTTTATGTACACTATGTAGCGAGTTCTCAAAGAAGGTGCAGCACACATCTGCTTTTGTGATCCATGTTTTAGCTTTGTTTTATCTCTAGCATTTTGCTTTGCTTTAAACTACTGTATCGAAATTTTTTGGAGTTCTAAGTTGCCTCATCATGGATCTATGTGCCTTTGATATTCTTATATGTCTGAAAAAATAGTGAAAAGTGAGACACGTAGAAGCCTCTTGAAGTTAATTGTTCTAGAAGCTTAAAGTCCTTGCTGTTGAAAATAATATAATCCCTTGATACCATTGCTTGATAATTTAGGTCCAAATTTTTGGGAGTGCATATTCTTCGTCAAAGTAGTCGGTCTTACTATGCTATGAATTATCTACTTATACAAGCATGTTTTTGTTGATTTTACTTCTTACAACTTATGTTATTGTGGCTGTTGCTTGACGTCGTTTGTTAGTGGTCATGGTTTTTATGGTTACCAATGTATTTTTGATATGGATGTAGAAATGGTTTCGTTAGATGATCGACCAGGTCAGCCACCAGAGGCACCTCCCCCAGATCGCAAGAAATATTTAGCATGTGTTAAGTTTACTTTATTGTCAATTTATAGTAGACCATTTTTTCTTATTTTTAATAGTATACTTTTTATCTTCAATGTTTTAAAGAGAAAATTGATGTTGATATTCCTAATTTTTATGGATGGTTTTTATGCAGTATCTTCTTCGGAGAGATTTTAGAAATGCCCCTATTCGTGGACGTGGATCGCAAGGCACTGGGAGGATCTTCGAATTAAAATTCTTACTCCTACAAGATGTACACCAAACAAACAAGTTGAAGTGACCCAAAATAACATACAAAATAATGAATCAAGATACATATTATAATGAACTTGCAAAATCAAATCATATGCAATGTCGAATTTCTGACGATGTGAACACATGAAACGAACAAATCCAACAAATTGAATATATATTTTTTTGACAAGTGACGCTAGAATTTGAAAAACGTTTCTTTGCTTCTTCTTATACAAGGTTTATTGCGTCATCATTACAAACACAATACATAAAATTTAGAAAATTCAAGAACATTGTCAATGGCATATACATGGAAAGTAGTTTTTAACGTTCACAGAACAACAATACATTTAGCATTGCATTTACCTGTAGACACAATAGACTTGAATTTTAATTCAAGAGAGAAGCTGCAACCATTGTCAATTGAATACAATGATTTACAACTTGTAGTATTTGATGAAAATTAACTAAATGGTATAATTTTTTTTTCTAAAATTTAGATCAAAGACTTCAAACTATCAAACACAATCTTTTGGTGGCGTTGATTTTATAACTTGTGTGGAGCATATGGGAGTAGAATCAAGATTTTTGTAGAAGACATTATATGGATACAATTGACAATTATGAAATCGATAAAAATGGCCATGAAAACCATATGTACATATACAAAAACAATAAACATTGCTCAAAGGTGGACTCTAATACATTGAATCACAAAAGAATTCCAAATTGGCCAATATGTAGTAATATCACAAGAAATTAAATTCCATTTAAAATAACAATAGAAAGTGCAATACATCGAGCATAAGTTCTAAGAATAAATCAACTAGCATTTAATCCCAAAAATGGTTCAAAACATGGTTTGGTGTGTATTGCCCTAACTAGAGCTACAAAAATATGACGATCTATACATCACATCACCATTGACTTCAGCCATTTTAAGATCGACTCATTGTACAACATGAATTGACAAAATACCGCAAAAAAGAAAATGGACTCTACATACTCGTATTATGTGTACCTACACAAAAACTCATCTCATTATTTAATACTAACACTGGATCACTATATAAATATAAACATAATATGATAAATGATCATAATCTAATGACATCACATATTTTATGTCTACAAGAAGCACAAAGTCATCACCACAAGCCATGTACTTCAACAACTTTTGAAGCCATAGACAATTATGCCTTCATAGGATCAACAATACAATATCGTAAAACATAACTTCTTGAACACGTTGAGGTCTTTAATAATACATTGCATATTGAAAATACTCATCATGCAAGGTTCAATTCTAAAACATATAGTGTGCATAGTTGCAATTTATAGACAACCAAATTCTAACATTCACAATCTATTAAACAACCAAACGTGATATTCAACAACATTCACAAAACAAACCGATCATTATAATTGATGACATGAATATAGATGCATTGAACAAGAGCAAAAAGTTCCAGAAACAAAAAAACATTACTATATATTACTTTGCTACAAAGGTAGTTCTATCAAACACAAATTGAACTTTGTACATTATTTTTCTTATCATTTCACTATTTAGTTCAAAGTACATTGCAAAATCATAAAATTATATTTCCATTTGAGTTTCTAATTGCATGTTACCTCATTTGTGATTGCCATCAACTATTGTCATGATAAAATGGAATAACACGGATTTGAGAAGTTTTACATTTGTGTAATTTCTATATTTGTATTGATATGATGTTCATAACAATAATTTTATAAGGCATTCTTCTGTATACCTACATAAAATGGAATAATGCAGATTTGTAATTTTGTGTGTTTTCATGACACTGTTCTTTCAAGGCTTTTTGCATGTACTTACATATACTAGATTTTCATGCTTTTATTTATCGTAGTTTATAAAAACTTTGATAAATTGCAAGTTTAGGAGCCTAGACTTTGCAATCTCCTATTGCCAAGGCAAGGCCATGTGGGCAGGCCAGAAATCTCTTGTTTTGTTAACTCTAGAAAAGGTTTGTGTTTTTCAAATTGCCTCATGGTTTTTAAGATTAGGCTCATGGTTCACACCTTCCATGATATGTTCACTTCTTCCAATGTCGTGGATCAAAGTCAAAGAGTAGTATAGAATTACAAAGGATCATTGTAACATGCTATCGCTCTCAAAATCTGGCAAGCACATCACAAACTGCATCCAATATTCATACAACAAGTTGTTTATGCAGAGTGGGATGAAGTTTATTAGATGTGCCTATGATGCAAATTGTGCTAAATCTTTTCTTCCAAAAAATTGATGCAATATCTGAAGATACATTGCCATTTTTTTATATAAGAAATCTAGTTTAGAGTTAGGTCGACATTAGGGTTAGGGCTAAGGTTTCATTTGAGGGTTTTCGGATCATAAAATAACGATTCTAGAGAGAGAGAGAGAGAGACAGAGAGAGAGAGAGGGAGGAGAGATGGTGATCGCTGCTGAGCCTGCAGAGGATTATGATGAGTTGCCATCGTCTAATCCCTTGCCGCCCCCTCCTCCGCGGCTATCCGACAGGGAGAAGCGAGACAGAGAGCGGCAGAGCAGCAAGGATAATGGTCATGGGGATGGCGGAGGGCGCCTGGAGAATCTGTCCAATGCAGATTTCAGACGAATGGTTATGGAAACTCCTCGCCGAGGTGATGAGCAGCATGGCAGGGATAAATCCCGCAGGTGCTTATTTCACCTCTATTCTCAAGGGGTTTTTATTTATTGCTTGGTGAGCAGCAATTTTCGTTTACTGATGGCAGTTGACAGTAACACTTTAACCTACCACTGTTATGCCATCTAAGTATTCTAGTACAACTGCGGCATTAGGTTGGATTTGAGTGATTTTGTTGAATTTCTCTCTTGTGACTTTTAATTTTCCTTCTATTAAGTCTTAGTTTTCTAGTTTGATATTCTTGTTTTTCACTACTTGGCCGTGCCAAGCCTTTCTGCAGCTTTTCTCTGTACTGGACACAGGTAAGACAATCGTTTGTGTCTCACATAGAGTTAGTAATATATTCATTTGTCTATTGAGGGAAATGCTGATATTTAGTTACTCTTGAACCCTAGAATGTAGGCTCAGAATAAACAATGCATGACTAGTTCTTGGCCATAGACTAATTGAAATGGAGGGTGCCTATTAGAATATTTGTGTAGGTTAAAAATACCATAGGGCAGCTTGGAGTTTGTGTTTCCAACCTGATTTACTAGCCTCAATAATTTTGATGATTATGATACACAAAATCTTATTGAAAGCCACCATGTGATAATAAGGGGTACTGTACAACTATAAATCCTGAGAGTAAGGTGGCAATGACTGCGTATAGAGAATATGTTACATAATCACTTATAAGCTCAATAAGGCATCCATTTCTGGTAATTATACAGTTCTATACAAATTTTGGCTGACTGAACTAACGTATAAACGCAGAAGTATTCAGGAATTAGTAAACATTTGAAAGCACAATAGCAAGCAAATGCAGGTCTGGCAATGCTCCAGATTTTAGGGTAGGTATAATAATTCTAGATGAATTGAGGCATTATTTATCAATTTGAAGGAAAATGATGAGCAAATGTAGCTCTAGAAAATAAGGCCAAACATGTTGCTCATTTTTTTAAGAAAATGACAAAATGGCAACATTTTAAATTGAAGACAGTATCCAGCTATTGAAAAATAGTCGGACACTTAAGCGTTCACTACACTATTTTCCATAAAATGCACTTACCTAGCTTAACTAAGAAGCACATAGAGCCTGTTTGCTAATTTCTTGATACTAACTCTTGGTGTTAGTGCGTCTAGAATTTGTCTTAGGAACCCCAAGAACTAAAAAATTGTTTAATCTTTTGAATTGGGAACAAAAATGGAGCAGCTTGGCAATTACCACTGTCATGCAACTATCCAAAAAATAAGCCTGAAACATGAAAGATGCGGTACATCTGTTTAGCACCTTGAAAAAACCCATAGATGTGTTCAAGCAACTTCTTAAGCAAATCATCTGAGAGCCTCTCAAGCTCTAAAATCTAAAACATTGCCAAGCCTACATTTGCTGATTATTGTCATTACTAATGCCTCAATTTATCGGGAATCATACTATTCATCTGGAATCTAAGTTAGCCTCTCAAACCCTAAAATATAAAAACATCTAGAATGTACTTGTCAAATCCTAAGAAAGGGACACATCTTTATGGATAGTCACTCATTTGCAGAAGCCTGTTCATCTTGTACCTTGTGTATCAAGAACATGTACCCATGCCTTCTATTTGATCATACCGATCCTCATGTGCCTTGCACACTAGTCCTGCATCTCATATCTATGAGAACCCTATGCATGTACTCCATTCACATTGATCCTATGGTTGTACCAGAACTCCAACAACTTGGACCTTGTATTTATGCAACTAGACAAGTATGCATAAGAGCTAGCCATTTATGCATTGTTGAAAATGCTTATTATGGCCTTGTATATCTGGAACTCGTAAGTGTGCATATGTCATGGGTTTATTCAATCAAATACATTTGAACCCCTTTTATGCATTCCAAACAAGTAGCAAGTAGGATACATGGCCCACAAGCGGCCTAGAGCATCTCATTCTTAAAATTCCTAATTTTTTATCTTCTTTTTCTTATTTTGGACAACATTAAAATTTTCATCGTTTTCTCTATTTGCAGGCATAATATGTAGGGTGATGTATTTTATTTTCAACATCTTGAGCTAGCATAACCCCCAATGTGTATCTTAAAGTATCAGTGTGCACATAACACTTCTTGTTCCAATTAGGTGCTATAAGTATGGGTGTCTCAGATCAAATGCTTTTTGACACTCTACCTTCCAGAAAAATTCTACACCCTTTTTGAAAACCTTAGCGAATGGAAGTGCTACCATAAAAGATGAAGCAAATAGCATCCTCCAGCAGAATTTTTGAACAAGTCTCCTACAAAGAACTTGATCGATCAAAATTATAAGCTATTGAAAGAATGTCTTTGCTTCTTATGCTCTACTAAAATTAGGGCTTAATTTCTTGCACAAGAAACAAGGAGGCCAAGAGACATACGCAGTCCCATAAAAAAGGATGCTCCCCTCTAACAGATTTATCGGGCTATAAGTGTAGCTAGCGATAAAGTTCATTGTGGTTGGCATTTGATCATTGATTGCACCTATGTTAGCCATCTGATTCTTCTCCTTGTCAATCAATAAAATCAATCTTTGATTTAGTTGACTAATTTCAAGTTCCAATACGTTTCTTGCAACGTAACTTGTTGCATAGAAAGTTGGTGTCATTGGATTTCGAGTTTCGTTTTGTCCCTCTTTTCACGTTGAAATCTTTTTGGCCATTTGTGGCGTATAGTGTAGTTTCATGAAAAGAAAATTTGCGGGAGTAATGAATTGTGATGATGTGAATGCAGTGGTTTGCTTATATATACTGATTGACAATGTGTGTGTGTGAGAGAGAGAGAGAGAAGAAGAAGAAGAAAATTTTTATTAATGTCTGTTAGGTGCCCAAAGGCGAGAGAGAGAGAGAGAGAGAGAGAGAGAGAGAGAGAGAGAGAGAGAGAGAGAGAGAGAGAGAGAGAGAGAGAGAGAGAGAATCTTTAATCATTAATTGGAATTTTTTTTGGAACATTAGGAACAAAAAAGTTGAGGAAGAGGAAGGCGATGGTGAAAAACGAGCACAACGAAAATTTCGCCCAAAGCCAAAGGAGTAAGTGATGCTTGAAAATAACTTTGGCAATGGTTGTAGTTTCTTGACATATTACCTAGTTAATATGTTTTTGCAAAACCATTTGTAACATGAATACTTTCTTTCATTATGGCTTATAAGGAAACCTTCAACAACATGCCCCAAGTATTTTGAGTTAAACCATAGTCGCATTTAGACAAGAGAGTGTACTGTTTTTAGCACGAAAATAAATACGAGAAATCATTTTGACGTTTTTGAATATAATCCTTGGTCATCATGGGGGTGGGAGAAATTTAACTAAGGATAGGTTACACAATTCAAATTTATGAATGATAGGATAGATTCCTATATAAAGATAATGATACTTGCAATTTCAATACAACTTCAATAAATGCCTCAAAATGATGTCATGGTCTTTGTGCACTTCTTGTTATCAGTTACTAGGGCTTTTTGGAATGCAAA
The DNA here is from genome assembly GCA_029204225.1 of Diphasiastrum complanatum. Lineage (NCBI taxonomy): Eukaryota > Viridiplantae > Streptophyta > Lycopodiopsida > Lycopodiales > Lycopodiaceae > Diphasiastrum > Diphasiastrum complanatum. The sequence goes on along the minus strand of MU832058.1, from coordinate 16,156 downwards.
ATAAATATAAAAGGTTCTACCCCTTCTTTCCTTTACCCATTGTTTAAGTATAATTTGTCTTTATCTTGAAAACATGAGTCTTTTTTGTATTTTAGTGCGGAAGGTTACGCTTGTAAGTGTATGTTTATCAAAATCTTTTCTTCGAAGAATTATGCAAAAACAAGTAAGTTTAGCCTTTAGAACCTCATGTTAGAAAGGCCGTTGTTCTATAAGCAAAGTGACACGTTGTTCACTACGTACGACCTAATGTAGAAAAATTTAGCTTCCCCTTTTTGTATTATGGAAACCCTATTAGAATTATGGATATAATTTTAGATAGGAGTGAACTTATCTTATTAGCACTCACACACAATCATGAATTTATTGAGCACCCAGATTCATATGAATAGAGTTGAAGCTCACTACAAAGGATATGGAGGTGGACAGTGGTCCTCCTTATCCTAGTCCTATCTCAAGTAAAAGCCTATGCTAAAGAAAAAAAGCATATTCCTAAGCTATGAGGCAAAAATCTAAGCTAATTACTTTGTCAAAAATTTGAGCCCAATTATGGCTCTCTGGCGCCCTACTACATGAGGCCCCTAAAGTTACATGTAGGCATGGCCTAGAAACATTAGAGGTAAAATAAACATTAATTCCTGACACTCCCCCTTAATATTTACTTTGTTATCTCATAGAAGTTTTCTAAACTTCTCAAATATATTTTCACAAAGTCCCTTGGAAAACATATCTGCAACTTGCTCTTCTATAGGAGAATAGATAAGCTCAACTTCATGATTCTGAAGTTTTTCTTTGATGAAATGTTGTACTTCAATATGCTTCATCCTATTGTGAAAAAATGGATTCTCAGCCAACTTGATGCAACTTTGGTAAAACCTTGAAGTACTATAGGTGTTTACAGATCAAACTTCCAACAAGCTGTCTTAATAATGTTTCATCCACATCTTGATCTTCCTTGGCTTTTATAAGCTTACATCCACAATCATATGGAGTTGAAATTGGTTTGCATTCTGACATTCCAGATTTTTCAAGAAGTTCATGAGCATACTTAGATTGAGAAGAAGATAGACCTCATGCTATTCTCAATCTCGAGAAAGTATTGTAGTGAACCAAGATCTTTCATGTCAAACTCTGATGAGAGATCTTTCTTAATATTCCAAATCAAAACATGATTAGAACATGTGATGATAAGATCATCAACATACATCACCACAATTGTCAATAACAATCCGATCATCTTTTTCATAAAGTGTAGGCTCCACACTACTCTTCTAAAAACCAAGCCCCTCAAAGTATGTCTCAATCCTTGTGTACCATGCTCTAGGCGCTTGTTTGAGTCTGTATAAGTATTTTTTGAACCTGCAAACCATGATTTCCTTTTCTTGACTATGTAACACTCTTGCTACTCCTATATACTTCCTCCTCTAGAAATCCATTAAAGAATGTACTCTTACCTTCCATTTGTTGGATATCCCAACCAAATTGAGCCGTGAATGACTAAGTCGTTCTCACAGTAGTCAATTTTGCAACTTGTGCAAATGTTCTTTCATAGTCAATTCCTTCATGTTGTGCATACCCTTTTGCAACCAACCTTGCCTTGTGCCTATCAATAGAACCATTTGATTTGTACTTGGTTGTATAAATCCATTTACAACAAATAGCCTTCATCCCTATTGGTGAATGCACAAACCTCCAAGTCTTGTTCTTCATAATAGAATTGTGCTCTTCATCCATAGCTTTCCCCCAAATTTCCTCGTTCTTAGCTTCTTTAAAAGTAGATAGATCTCTCGTTTCTAATACCGTAGTGATGAATGCAAAGTGTACATCCTCATCCTCATGTCAATTCTCATGTCGATCTTGATCTTGATCCTCATGTTACTTCTCAAGCCTTGCTGATCTTCTAGCTCCCTGTTTACTTGACTCTTCGTGAGTCTGATAATAGTCGGGCTTAACTAACTCCCAACAATCTCCAAGTATTGTCACTTGAATAAAAACATATAGACATATGTAGAAAAGTAATGATTTTAAAATATCATCCATTCCTGCCAAAGAAAGATGTGATATGGGCAGTCTCAAGAAGTATATCTCAAGTGGATCATTGTCGTCGTCGTTGTTGTTGAGGTGGATGTCGAGTATGTGATTTCTAGGTATGTGGCCTCAAAATGTGTCAAGCGGCTCTAGCCTTCGTATGATGTTGTATTTGGCATCTCTGATATCTATGTTAGTTTCAAGTAGAAATATCAACCTCATCATCAAACTCGAAATCATTACGAGATCTTCTCCTAGAGAAGAAAGAGGTGATCTGGAGTTGTAAGGTAGGACTTTGTTGTAAATGACATAGGTTGCTCCAAAGTAGGAACATCTCACAAATCATGAGTGACACAATGTGGATGCGGCCGCATATGTGATGAGAGAATGTAATGTGCTAGAGAGTCTCTAAAGATGCAAAAGATCTCCCTCGGTCTCAATCTCACCAAGAGTACAAAACTAGCAAAGCCTCTATGCCCGAGAGACACCCTAGGGACACAACCTATCTCAATCACAAGCGGATGTAAAGAAATTCTAAACTGGCCCATAATGAATATGAGACCATGCAAAAGTCCAGAGTCTAGATAACGAGGTAGAATCAGCAAGCCAAGTGACCCCCAAGAAGTGAGTCCGATAAAGGTTGGGTTTGACCCTCTGAATTCCGAGACAGTAATGGGCTGGACCCATATCAGTCATCCTGTATTCCTGTGCTAGTATGCATTTGGTATCCTTCAATAAATTCAGATTGTTACTAAACAGTAACGTATCATCTACATAAAGAGTGATGATTATGAAGGAATATGATATAGACTTGAAATAGACATTCGAGTCTGCCGAATTTGGAATAAAACCATTCTCGATTAGAAATGCATTAATTTTCTGAAACTAGGCTCTTGGTGACTGTTTCAGACCATTCAGAGTCTTGTGAATTTTGCACACTAGGTGCTCCTTACCCTTCAGTTTGTATCCCTCTGGCTGTGACATATAAATCTCCTCTGCGATAGTTCCATTGAGGAAAGCAGTCTGGACATCCATTCGGTGAGCTTTGAGATCGGCTGCGGTTGCATAGGAGAGCAATAATTGAATTGAAGCATGTTTGACAACAGGGCTGAAGGTCTCGGAATAATCCAGATCTGGAATCTGTGAGAAGCCTTTGGCAACCAGTTTGGCCTTGTATCGATTCAGTCTCCCTTCAGCATCATACTTCAACACCCGCTTTGATACCATGTCGTAAAATGAGAGGTTATTAGAAAGACCCGACTAATATCGGATTAGTAGAGATTTGTGATAACAAAAGCTCTGATACCAAGTTGGAAATCAGTGGGATAGCAGCGGAAGTAGAGAAAGCACATGGTGTGGATCGAAAGTGCAGCAGTTACCAGCAAGTATTCAAGATGAATGAACAATAGCAATGCGCAATAGAACAAGTAATAGCGTAGACAAAACTTGCACTTTGATAGATTGGAAAAACTGAGTACAAGAGCTTGAAGCTGGTGCGAGAAACGTAGAGCTTCAGCTGATAGATCGTTGCTTGTTGAAAAAAAAAAACTATGGCTTACCGACATTTTGAATAATGACTACAGAATAATACTTAATCTGATCAGTGCGCTGACTCCATGGTGGATTCTCATTGATGATTGGATGTCAGTTAATCGGTACATTGAAAGCATGACATTAATCTACTTAATTTACTAGGTAGCCGCCATTCTATCCTTAAACGTATGTACAAAGTAGATGAACTGTCAACGTCGTGACGTGGGTCGGAAAAAAAGAGTTGACAGTATCGAAAGATATACACTGTATTGGAAAATATACACTGACTCAGAAATATACAATGACTCGGAAAATTTAGACCCGATTCGATTCGATCGAGGGTCGAACAGGCCCGGAGAAAACCACCTCGATATGATCCAGGGTCAGATACGCCCGGAAAATAAAGACTCGATCCGATCTGATCCGATCCAGGGTCGGAAAATCTCTCTTCGATAAGCTTGACATTGGGTCGAAAAAGTCCGACCCTGAATTTCAATCTTCTGTTTAAAATTCGAGCCTTTTTTTGTTTTTTGTTTTCAAGGATAAATATAAACAGGTTTCAGGATGCTCATTACCTAATGGATTTGGGCTTGAGCATAAAATCCAACATCACGATCATACGACGGCTGATGAATGGAGCAAGATGAAGTGGGCTTATGACGAAAGGGTTTAGATGTGAAAGAGCGAGAGGTAGCAAAATGGAGAGTCGAGGAAAGGAAGGTCATCTGCACATCCAAAGGATTGTCATGAGGGAAGCAAGGAGGTGAATGATTCAAAAATGGAATTGCTTACATTACCATAGGTTAAAGGTCGAGAGTTGTGTAAGCATGGTCATTTATTATATTAGGCCTACTAAACTTAGAGTTAGCTAAGTTAGTATGAAATTAACTTGGTAGGGACTCATGCGTCCACTAGGCCTAATTGTGACATTAAGTACCCCAACTTGACATATTGGAGGTACCTTATTCTTTCTATATTACTTATAGAAAGTTGGATAGTCAATAGTCAAGTAGTTGGAAAGCCAATAGTCAAGTAGTTGGATAGCCAATAGTCATGAAGTTAGATAGTCATCTTGGACTATATATGTGTGTGCATCCCATTTGTATGAGACACTTTTGTAAGCAATACTGACTATTCTCCTTGGCTGTCCACAAGTTTCTACAAGAGGGTTTCTAGCCATCTCTCTCTTTCTTTTGAGAATGCTTTGTGTGATTGAATAGTTAAGATTCTGGATCCTTAGGCTTCTATTTCCTACATGGTATCAGAGCCTTTAGGTGATCAGAGTCTTTTGGTGATCATATTGCTTGCAGGAGGGCGCCCAATAGGAAGCTATCTTCTTCCCCTTTTGGTTGCAGAAAATCATCAAGCTGCCGATTTTTGCAGGAGAAGAATCTATTCATCTTCTTATAGCTTTTTTGCAGGAAATTGCAGGGCACCTTCACCTTTTTGAGAGCTAGCAGTAGTGCGCCCATGCTCAAACCAATTGCATGTGATCTTGACTCAATTACATGCTGAAAATTTCAGATTTACTTCTTAAATGAAGATACATGTGTTTTGGACACATTTCTTGCTGAAATTTCCTTGTTGGTGAGCTTGGAGTAGGGCGCTACCATCAGCTCTATATGCACATAGAGTGCACTTTTTTTAGCCACAAATTTTTGGTTATGGTTTTGGCTTCATTCGAAGTCTACCTATTTGTGAGCATTCTGTCTTTTGTGCAGAAATCAGCCACCTATGTCATTACTTGTTTGCATGTGGAGTATTGCAATCTATTCTGCTCATAATTTCAGCTTTGAGGTTGCTGCCCTTTGAGTAGATTTTGTCTTGGAAAGTCTATTTCCTATCTACTACAAGCTGATTTTTCTGTTATGGCTAAAGAATTGGAGTCTATTGGTTCTTTATTTAATGAAGATAGGCTTGATGGCACAAACTATTCCTTGTGGTGCTACATGATAAAGAACCTTCTAATTGCTAAAGGTTTGTGGGAAGTAGTTAATGGTGACGAAGAGAGGCCGCCTACCTTGGCACCTATTACACCATCTAAAACAACTACTTCATCATCTACGGAGGTGTCTTCCGATGAGCAAAAGAAGTGGGATCGACGAGATGCACAAGCACATTCCGTCATTGTATTATCAGTCAAGAGATCTATCCTTCCACATATTAGATCATGCAAGACTTCCAAAAGTGCTTGGGAGACTCTTGCAAAGATGTTTCAAGTAAAGAATGTGGCAAAAGTGGTATATCTTCAAAATCAACTTTCTGTCTTGAAGATGCAAGAAGGTGATTTGCTTACAAACCACTTGACGAAGATCAAGGATCTTCGAGAGGAGCTTCTTAGTATTGATGAGTTGATTGAGAACTCACAATTTGTATCTATTACTCTCAACTCTCTTCCTAATTCTTATCTTCCATTTGTTGGATCATTGAGCATTTCTCTTAGGGGACAGCAAATCTCCTTTGACGAACTTGTTGGCTTACTTCTTCAAGAAGAGCAAACAAGGATCAACTTTGGTGAACAAGAAGATCAAGCTTTCTTTGCAAAAGGCAAAGGCACAGGCAAGTGGAAAGGGAAGCCTTCTTTCAAAACTTCCAAAGATGATCAAAAATCTAAGGAAGCTCAAATCTCATCTCTCCTCAAGACGAGATTTCTGCCACTTCAAATCTTGCTGGTTTTTCAACAGAAAACAGCTCATCTTCAGCTTTACAAGTTGCTGTTTTTTCATCTATTGATTGTGTGATTGATAGTAGTGCCACACGCCATATGACTTATCACAAAGAAGTCTTCACAAAGCTTGTAAAAGTGCATGATGGAAGCAAAGTTCAAGGTGTTGATAACACCTCTTATCCTATCAAAGGTATTGGAGTGATCCCCATTATCTTACCCAATGGTGAGGAGAAGTACATTCGTAATGTACTTTATGTTCCAAAAATAAAAAAGAATCTCATTTCGGTCTCTACAATTATGAACCAAGGATTGGTTGTGGAATTCAAAGAAGACAAGTGTCTTATCAAAGACCCAAAGAGATCTCTTATGATCATTGCTTCAGGAACATTGCGTGGTGGATTGTTCCTTATGGATACCTATGAGCGAAGAGCTTCATCATCTTTTTGTCTTGTTGCATCAAGTTCACATTCTTTGGAGTTGACTGAATTATGGCATGCTAGGTTTGGACATCTCAACTTTGCTAGCTTGAAGATGTTGAAGAGATTCAATATGGTTGAAGACATTCCTAATATTGAGCATCCCGAAGGACATGTATGCGAAGGATGCATACTTGGAAAATTTCAAAGGCAAGCTTTTCTAATTGATGGAACTATTAGAGTTGATGGCAAATTTGATTTGGTTCATAGTGATGTATGTGGTCCAATGAGGACTGAATCCATTGGAAGGTGTAAGTACTTTGTTACTTTTATTGATGACCTTTCAAGATTTACATAAATTTATCCTATGAAGGCAAAATCTGAAGTTTTGCAACGCTTTAAGGATTTTCTAGCAATGATAGAAAACCAGTTTGGGCACTCTTTGAAGATCTTACGTACCGACCGAAGAGGGGAATATATAAAGAATACGTTCGGTACTTATCTTCAAAGCAAAGGTATCCATCATCAAATGACAACCCCTTACACACCTCAACAAAATAGTGTTGCCGAAAGAAAGAATCGCACTATTATGGAGATGGCTCGATGCATGCTCAAGGCAAAGGGCCTACCTCACAAGTTTTGGGTTGAAGCGGTTATAACGGCGGCTTACATTAGTAATCGGTGTCCTACTAAAGCCTTGAAGGTATTAACTCCTTATGAAGTTTGGTATGGTAAGAAGCTTACTATTTCTCACTTATGCATCTTTGGTTGCACGACTTACGCTTTCTTTCCCGATAAGCTAAGAACCAAGCTTGATGATAAAGGAGTTAAATGCATATATGTTGGCTATAGTAGCGAAAGCAAGGGCTATAGGTTGTTTAATATGGATACTAATAAAATCATAGTAAGTCGTGATGTTCATTTTGATGAAAAGACCTCCTATGATGTTGCGCCCACTCATGTCATGAAAGGGGACTTCCCCCATAATGCATATCTTGAAATATTTCCAGATTTGGTTTTGCCATCTAATCATGAAGAGAAGGGACTGCCATCTACTTCTAGTGGACAGCCCACTACTTCTTTGCAGCCCATAGTTCATCAAGAAGAACCTATTTATGGTGAAGAGCAGCCTGTTGAAGACATTGGACAGCAAGGTCCAAGTTCAAAAAACATTGGACAGCAAGGTCCAAGTTCGGAACACTTTGGACAGCAAAGTGTTGACAAAGGTAAGGCTGTTGGACAGCCCAAACCAGTCCCTAAATGGTTGTTGCAGACTTTGCAGAACAACAAAGTGGATCATTTCTATGAAGGGAAGACTCGTGCCTCTACTAAATCAGTAGAATTTGCTGATTTTTCTGATTTTGCTCTTATTTCTATTGAGGATGGTGCAGTAGAACCTGTTTTTTATGAGTAGGCCAGAGGAGTAAATTGTTGGGAGGATGCGATGCAAGAGGAGTACAACTCACTCATGAAGAACCACACTTGGGTTCTTGTTGATCTTCCACATGGGGCTGGAATCTTCATCTCTCAAAAACGATACATTGAGTAGATGTTGAAACAATCTTCTTTTTTCAAGTCACCGCAAGTTGATGCATATGATGGATGCATTAGTGAAAAGTTTCATGCGAAACCTTTTCAATTTGATGTTTTAGCAAAGGCTGAAAAATTCAAGCACTCTTTGAAACCTTTTTGTATTTATCGAGAAGGGACTCAACATGTGTCAATTAGTACTTTTGTTCAAAGTGTTAAGAGTGAGCATTTGATTGGAGAGAATTTTTCATTACTTGAAGAATCTTCTATGTCATCCCATACCTCTTCGAGGGACAGCTTTGATGACACCATCGTTAATGCATCTCTTGATAGTTTGCCAAATTTTTATGATGAAGACGTTGGACAACAGGTTCAGTCATCTTCTTTTGGTCATTTACAGCCCATTTTACATCATGAGCAGTCCATTATGCTTCAGGAACAGCCTGCGGAAGATTATGGACAACATGGTCCATGTTGGGAACACTTTGGGCAGCAAAGTGTTGAACAGCCCATAACAGTTCCTTGTCGGCTTTTGGAGACTTTGCAGAACAGCAAAGATATGTCTTACTACGAAAGGAAGGCACATGCCACTTTAAAATCAGTACCTCTTGCTGATTTTTTTGATTCTACACTTTCTCTTCATCGTGATGTTGGTACATTGCCTATTCTATGTGAGCAAGTCATTGATGGTAAGATTCGGGAGGATGTGATGCCAAAAGAGTTTGGTACTCTTTTTTATTGTCCTTATGATAAGAAGTATTTTTGAATGATGTGGGAGCCTATGATGGATTACAAGTCCATGTTTCGACTTATTGCCGAGTTTATGTTGGTTCCCTACTTCGGATGGAGCATGCAAATCCTCACCCTTCGACTTGATGCTTCATTATTACGCATTCTTTTCCTTTTATATGTTGGACATGATTGGGGATGAGATTTCGACTACTTTGGTGCGAAGTTGATTTGGTGACATGAAGTTCGGACAGCAAGTTGCATTTTTCTCTTTCGAGAAGTTACTTCATGTTATGTTATGCATTTCCATTTAAGGAGGGTGTTGGAATGTAAATGGAATTTGCTTACATTACCATAGGTTACTTTGACCCAAAAGGTCGAGAGTTGTGTAAGCATGGTCATTTATTATATTAGGCCTACTAAACTTGAGTTAGCTAAGTTAGTATGAAATTAACTTGGTAGGGACTCATGGGTCCACTAGGCCTAATTGTGACATTAAGTACCCCAACTTGACATATTGGAGGTACCTTATTCTTTCTATATTACATATAGAAAGGTGGATAGTCAATAGTCAAGTAGTTGGAAAGCCAATAGTCAAGTAGTTGGATAGCCAATAGTCATGAAGTTAGATAGTCATCTTGGACTATCTATGTGTGTGCATCCCATTTGTATGAGACACTTTTGTAAGCAATACTGACTATTCTCCTTGGCTGTCCACGAGTTTCTACAAGAGGGTTTCTAGCCATCTCTCTCTTTCTTTTGAGAATGCTTTGTGTGATTGAATAGTTAAGATTCTGGATCCTTAGGCTTCTATTTCCTGCATATGTATGGTCAAAATTGTATCTTGGAGGATGGGAAGGGGAGAGAGAGAGAGAGAGAGAGAGAGAGAGAGAGAGAGAGAGAGAGAGAAAGCTTTATTAATGTCTTTTCCATGCCAAAAGGCATATGAGACCAAAAGGAGTACATGTCAAGTATGTGAAAACTATGGGAGCGTATATAAACGTCTCCAAGAAATAACTATGCATAAAAGAAAAATGAGTAGTATAACTGTAAACTACAAACTGCCAACTGTCCATAAGTGGGAGCAAGAATAGCTGCCATGAGTAGAGTAGAGTAGAGTAGAGTAGTATCAGATAGTGTCAGATACTGCTGCGGCTGAAAAAAGACGTAATACGAGCTGTATCAGGAGGTATGGACCGTCGCTGACGTCCTCTAGGAGGGTGAAAACTGTGTACTCTCGTAACAAGCGAGAAGTGTGAACTGCTGCATGACTATGAGATACACTGTCTCTGACATCGGTGAGGTGGTATGTCGTCGTCATCGTCGTCGGGCCGTGTCCGTCTCCTGGTGAAGAAAGACGTAATCTGAGCCTGAGAGCTAGGATGTGGCTGCTGAGCTGTCTGGTACATATCCTGGCGCATCAAGACCATCTCTCGTAGCATAAGTGCAACATAGCGAGAGTCCTCATATCCCATCAGTGCTCTAAGTGTAGTAGGCATGTCACGGAATAAACAATGATATCTCCCTCTAATCTCATAATATATGGGGCATCTGAAGATGAAGTGCTCCTCGGACTCTATCTCATGTAGGGGACACAGCAGGCATAGTCTCTCCTCTCGTGGTGTACCCTGGAATCTGCCTGTCTCAATAGCCAACTGATTTGAGGAGACTCTGAACTATCACAAAGTGAAACGGAGACCGTGTGATAGTCCAGAAGACAAATAGCGAGGTAAAACTGGAAGACCAGTGGCATCCTACACTAGAAAGTGAGTTTGGTAGTAGTCAGGCTTAACCCCCAGTTGGTGACGCCAGGTACAGTCGAGATATGCTATGTATAAAAAACGTCTAATGTACTGGTGTGTACCCAAAGGGAGATCAGTGATAGTGATACCAAATGCTTCCATGAGGAAGTGCGATGCCTGAGAGAACCATGATAGCCGGTATCCCTGAGTCTGAAGGTGATGAGAGGACATGAGTGCAATCCGCGTATATCTCTGCTCGGTATCAGGAAGTGCCTGAGCTCGCTGGATGTACGTGATAAGCTAGAAGGCTGCCTCAATCTGAATAGGGGGGGGGTGGCAAACTCCGCAAGGATGATCTCATGGGGAACCGAGGGCTTCGCTCGCCTCATGCGAGCCAACATGGTGGTCTGTAAGTGTGAAATGCTGGACCAGTGTGAAGATGATAATCCTGTACACCATATCTGTTAGAAATAAATGACTATGCTGAAGTTAATCCATAGGTTACTTTGACCCAAAAAGTCGAGATTTGTGTAACCATGGGTATTTAGTTATTTAGGCCATCTTAAGTTTGTCTTAAGTTCAGTTGGACCCAATGTTGGTCATGTACTGACTCGTGGGTCCTTAGAGGTCTAATTTTGTTTAGGGGCCCTATCTTGACTTTTGAGGGTGCCCTACATTTAGTAAGTGGTTAACCTTAGGGTTTGGTGGCATTTGGTCACATCCAGGTAGAGTACTTAGATGCTCATTGTGTATTCCATTTTATACAGTTTGGCTCTCCATTGCTCTTGTTGCTGTTTTCTCTCTCTCTCTCTCTCAAAGTTGGGCGCCCAGCCTCTTCTCTCTTGTTTCTTGTGGAGATTGATTGATAACTAGATCTTGGTGACTTGTCTCTTGCTTCCTACATGGTATCAGAGCAACCGGATCTGCAACAAGCTTGTTTGTTGGCGCCCTACCAGAAGAGGAGCTTCTCTGCTTTTTGTTGTGAAATTTCAGCATCTTGCTGATTTTTTCAAGTGGAGTTTGGATCAACTTTTTTGTCTCTTTTCAGGTTGAAGGAGGGCGGCCATCAGAGATCTTGGAGGAGCAATTTTTGGCACCCAAAAATCAGAATCTCAAATCTGATTTTTATGCAACTAGTTTTCAGCAAGTTTTGTTTGGAGGAGGGTGCCCAAAAATCTGCAACTGATTTTTGGTTGTGGTGTCTCCTTATCTTGCTGTTTTTGTTTTCAGGTTTGCATTTGTGTAGGAGGGCGCCCAAAATTCAGCAAACCCTATTCAGGGTTAGGTCAACTTGTGGCTGGAAATTTGCAGATTCTCAACAAGTAGTAGGGTGCTTTCAACAGCCCTATTAGAGTGTGTGTTGATCACACTATTTGGCTTCCTAATTGGGTTTCGGTGTAGGCTTCAATCGTAGCTAACCTAATTTTCAAGAAGCTGGTTTTTTTGTGCAGAAAGACAGCCATCTACCCATTATCTTTTGGGCACTTTGGTTGCAGATTGAAAGACATCTTGTGCTCCTACTTTCAGCTCTTTGTTTGCTGCAAATTTTCGAGTAAATTTGGTTGTGGAAAGGCTCTCTTTCCTATCTACTACAAGCTGAAATTTTGTTGGAGGTAATGGCTAATGAATCGGAAGCTATCGGTTCTTTGTTTAGTGAAGATCGGTTGGATGACACAAACTACTCCTTGTGGAGTTACATGATGAAGAATCTTCTCATAGCGAAAGGGCTGTGGGATTTGGTCAATGGTGATGAGGAAAGGCCTCCGTCTTTGGCACCTCCTACACCTCGTGGATCATCATCATCAACATCATCTTGTCCATCTTCGGAAGAACAAAAGAAGTGGGATAGAAGGGATGCACAAGCACATTCTATGGTTGCTCTTGCTGTGAAAAGATCTATCTTACCTCATATTAGGTCTTGTAAGACATCTAAAAGTGCGTGGGATACACTTTATACTATGTATAGAGTCAAAAATCCAGCAAGAGTGGTGTATCTCAGAAATCAGCTTTCTTTGTTGAAGATGCAAGAAGGGGATCAAGTGACCAATCACTTGACGAAGATCAAGGATCTTCGTGAGGAGCTTCTCAATATTGATGAGATAATTGAGGATGCTCAAATTACTCTCAACTCATTACCTTCATCTTATCTTCCATTTGTTTCATCTTTGAGTATCTCTCTTAGGGGACAACAACTCTCCTTTGATGAACTTGTTGGGCTGCTTCTTCAAGAGGAGCATATGAGGCAAAACTTTGCGGGTGACACTCAAGAAGATCAAGCTTTCTTCACGAAAGGCAAGGGAAAAGGCAAGTCAAAAGGAAAGGGGAAACCTCCTTCCAAGGATGAGCAAAAGCCCGTTGGAGGCGCTTCATCAAGGATTGTAAGAAGAAGCTTGCGAAAGAGGAGAGTAAAGGAATTGATACTAGTGCTTCACTTGCTACTTTGGAGCAAGAGCTTGAAGCTAGTGGTGATCTCTTCAACCAAGACTATGCTTTTGTGTCTAATATTGCTTCTACTAGTACTACTACATCTATGAGGAATTCAGATTCTGTTTTGCAAGTTGCTGATTTTCAGTCCATTGAATGGGTGATTGATAGTGGTGCTACTCGTCATATGACTTCTCGCAAAGAAGCATTTACTAAATTAGTAAAAGTGCAAAATGGAAGTAAGGTACAATGTGCGGATGATGCATCTTATTCTATTCATGGAATTGGAATTGTAGCCATCATTTTGCCTAATGGTGAAGAAAAGTACATTAAGAATGTGCTTTATGTTCCCGGAATCAAGAAGAATCTTCTTTCGGTTTCAACTATGTTGAAGCAAGGACTAGTTGTTGAGTTCAAAGAAGATAAGTGTCCCGTCAAGGATCCTAAAAGATCACACTTGATTAATGTTTCGGGAACGATGCATGGTGGCTTATGCATTATGGATACCTATGAGCGACGAATTCCCTCTACATGTCTTGTTGCTTCTACATCACAATCATTGGAGTTGGCTGAATTGTGGCACGCAAGGTTTGGGCATCTCAACTTTGCAAGTTTGAAGAAGCTGAAGACATTTAATATGGTAGAAGACATTCCTACTATTGAGCAGCCGGAAGGGCATGTATGCGAGGGGTGCATACTTGGAAAGTTTCAAAGGAAACGTTTTCCAATTGATAGAACTATAAGGGTTCTTGATAAATTTGATTTGGTTCATAGTGATGTTTGTGGTCCAATGAGGACCGAATCCATTGGAAAGTGCATCTATTTTGTGACTTTTATTGATAACTTTTCCCATTTTACATGGATCTATCCTATGAAGGCTAAATCGGAAGTTCTTCAACGTGTCAAAGATTTTCTAGCAATGGCGGAAAATCAGTTTGGGAATTCTTTGAAGACCCTACACACCGATTGAGGGGAATACATTAAGAATACGTTCGGTGCATTTATTCGAGAAAAGGGAATTCTACATCAAATGACAACTCCCTATACGCCTCAACAAAATGGTGTTGCCGAGCGAAAGAATCGCACACTCATGGAGATGGCCCGTTGCATGCTCAAAGCAAAGGGGCTGCCTCACAAGTTTTGGGTTGAAGCGGTTATAACGGCAGCATACATAAGCAATCGTTGTCCTACTAAAGCATTGAAAGTATTATCTCCCTATGAAGTTTGGTATGGAAAGAAGCCTACAATCTCTCACTTTCGCACTTTTGGTTGTACGGCTTATGCTTTTGTTCCGGATAAACTTCGTAGAAAGCTTGAAGATAAAGGAGTTAAATGCATTTTTGTTGGCTATAGTAGTGAAAGCAAAGGCTATAAGCTGTTCAATTTGGGCACTAATAAGATTATTGTTAGTCGTGATGTGCATTTTGATGAAAAGAATTCATTGGATGTGGCCCCAACTCATATCTTGAAGGGGCACAGCCCACATAGTGTGAATGTTGAAGTTTTTCCAGATTTGGTACCATCTTCTATTGTTGGAGATAAGGGGCAGCAATCAACCAGTTTCGACCTGCCCAACACCTCATCAAGTTTAGAGCCTAATGTTCATCAAGAACCGCCCGTTGTTGCTCAAAATCAGCCTGCAGGAACTGTTGGACAGCAAGGACCAGTTTTGGAAGATCTTGGACAGCCAAGTGCGGTGTCGGAAGATCTTGGACAACAAATTGTAAGAAGAGACATGGCTGTTGGACAGCCCAAAACAGTCCCACGGTGGCTGTTGTCGACTTTGCGGGACAACAAAGTAAGTTCATTTTATGATGGAAAGACACGTGCCTCTACAAAATCAGTGGAATATGATGATTTTTCAGATTTTGCTCTTACATCTCATGGAGATGTTGCAGAAGAACCTGTTTTCTATGAGCAGGCCAAGGGAGTAAAATGTTGGGAGGATGCGATGCAAGATGAGTATGACTCACTTATGAAGAACCAGATTTGGGTTCTTGTTGATCTTCCTCATGGGAAGAAGGCAATTGGTTCTAAATGGGTATAAAATATCAAGTATAAGGCAGATGGTACCATTGAAAGGTACAAGGCAAGGCTCGTTGCCAAAGGCTATGCTCAGCAAAAGGGGATTGATTATGAGGAGACTTTTTCTCCTACTGCTCGGATGACTACCGTGAGGGTAGTAACCTCTTTGGCTGCCCACTTTGGTTGGTGTTTGCGGCAACTTGACATAAAGACAACATTCCTCAATGGTGATCTCAATGAGGAAGTGTACCTTCAACAACTTGCTGGTTTTTTGGTTGAAGGCCAAGAAGATAAAGTTTGTCTTCTCAAGAAGGCACTTTATGGACTGAAGCAAGCTCCGAGGATGTGGTATCAAAAGATACATGCCTACTTTTGTGATCGAGGGTTTACTAATAGTCCCAGCGAATTTACTCTTTATGTCAAGCATACTTCAGATCATATCATCATTATTTTGTTTTATGTTGATGATATTATTATTACGGGAAGTAATGAGCAGCAGATTGATGCCGTAATACTTGATCTTGGTATGGTTTTTGAAACCTCAGATTTAGGCCTATTGCACTTTTATCTTGGTCTTGAATTTGTACAAGAAGGTGCTGGAATTTCATCTCTCAAGAACGCTACATTGGGGGCAGATTTTGAATAGGTTCAGATGGAAGAATGCAAGCCGTTGCTACACCTATGGAGACATGTCAGAACGATTAATTATCAAGTATGAAGTTAGATCATTTACCAACATTATAATGGTCAAGCTATAGGCTGTGCTCATATACCTATTTTAATTCAAGACCGGACCTTTTCTATATAGAGTCTCACGAGTCAATTTCATGCATGCCCCGATGAAAACACATTGAAAAGCTTGAAGAGATCTATCTGATATCTTCAAGAACAAGAGTCATGACTGTTTTTTCCCTCTTGTGAGATTCGAATTTGGTTTTTTAGTGACTCGGATTGGGTGGAGATCAAGACACTAGACTCTCTACAAAGGACATTGCATTTTTTATTTAATTTTGCAATTTTCGTGGTCAATTAATAAGCATCCCACTGTTGCTACTTCTTCTAGT
>MU832057.1:0-89508 GCA_029204225.1 Diphasiastrum complanatum | reverse complement strand
AAGTCGGCCTGGAGCTTTGGCAACATGACCACAACAGGTCATCTTCGGTGAAACCAACATAGTAGGTGGCTAACAGAGGGAAGTTGCGTGTCTCAGCCATAGGTCCGTTTTTCAACAACCATGTCTCGTTTTAAAGCAGCTATCTCCGTTTTTGCAGCATGCATGTCCATTCTAAAGCAGGCATCTTCGTTTTGCAACAAGTATCTCCGTAGTGAAGTTGCCATCTCCGTTTTGCATGTCGAATAGCAATAGAGCAGTAGAGTAGTTGGATAGCAACAGATTCATCAATCAGGAGACAACATCAGAGCAGTCGAGCATTTGGATAGCAGCAGCAGATTCAGTAACACAAAACCCCCATAGCCGGTGACTTGTGTCATGTGTCAATCTTAGCATTAAAACATCTAATCCATTTATGAACATCAAATTACAATTGCAAGAACTCAAGAAAACTAGTCAAAAATCAAAAAAATAGATATATGTAGCAAACATTTATCAAAATAGACAAAGTAAGGATTTTTTTTTATTCATCATTAATGATCACTCATAAGATAGAGCCTGCAGCTAGAGCATAATCTAAGCTCTCATGTGATTGTATGCACATGAACCACCATTCCATTCAAGAAAGCTCTCAAGGAGAAGCTCCAAGATCTCTTAAAATTCAAAATTATCAAAATTGAACAATAGCCTCCAAATTTAGCACGACCTCAGCTATTTATAGTGATCATTTGTGCCTCTACTACACTAATTTGGGTCTTACAACCATTATTCACAAAAATAGCGAGGTTATCTGAGCCTCTTTATTAACAATCTTATTGACTAGTTCTAGTCTAATTTAGCTCCATGGCTATATTTGGCAATTCATTGGGAAGTTCATGGGCTAATTACATGCAGCACATGACACTCCCCCTACTTTAAGCATTTTTGCCCTAAAAAATGACGACCATGTAGTCCTTTGTTGAGTGCCATGTTCCGTAAATTGTTTGGTGGATTATTTGACTAAACTAAGGCTATTTAATCTACTGCTAATCGATCTATCGAATTGATTATCCCTAACGAGGTTATAACCTACAATACGGAAAGCTCAATCTAAGTCTAATCTAGTTTATTCTAGGATTCTGATTCTAACTATCTAAGTCCTAACTTACTCGATCTAATATGCTAACGTTGATCCTAACTTACTGCTATCCAAACTAAGTAAGATGAACGTAACCTAAGGAAAAACTAGACTAAGTCTAATCTACACCTACCTAGACTATGCTAATGTGGTTTTGATGGTGCTTTACGAGAAGATGAAGACAACGAGGATGTCACATGAGGCTCATCCCTAAGCTGAGAACATCGGTTGGGTAGTACCAACACATGTTGTTGCCATTAACGAGCATATCGAACAATTTGCCTTGCAGGTCGACAAGAATGACTACGCCATTAGGTCTTCTACTACCTTGTACGGTCCTTCTCTTAGAAACTTAAGCTTGCCTTTATATGTTTTGGCCTTGTACAACAAATCCAATTCTCCTCTGACAAGATCCTTGGTCTTGATATTCTAATCATGCCATGTCTTTCTCTGTTGTTTCTCCGCGGCTATAGCATGGAGAGCTAGGAAGCAAGTTTCATGAAGCTAGAGGAGATTCTGAAGTCTCTTTTTCGTGGATCCCTCTATACTCAAGTGTTAGACTTAAAACAACAAATTCAGTAGACATTACAGCTTGACCATATACCTTCTTGAACGACATTTGTCTGGGTGGTCCTGAAAGCCCATAAAGTCGCATGAAGTTTGTGTTCCCAATCCGAACGTGAGGCTTCTACCATATTCGCGATAATGCTACGGCGAATCTTGTTCAATGATTCTACTTGTCTGTTGCATCGTGGGTAATAGGGCGTACTTTTCCTATGGACAACCAGATACAAGGATAACAGGTGAGTGATAGTTTCGTTTAAGAAATATGTCCCGTAATCACTCACGAGTTAGAGTGGACACCCGAAACGGACTAGGATATTTTCATACAAGAACTTGGCAGTGGAGTTGGCATCGACCTTCCTCACCGCCTCGGCTTCAACCCATTTGGTTAGGTAATCCATGGCTACGATAATGTAACGGACTTGGGAGCCACACGCAATCAAATGAATAGGACTGATATAGTCAATGCACCATTTTTCAAATGGCATCTCAACCAAGATAGGTCGTAATGGCATTCTATCCTTTTTTTGGATTTCGTTGAATCGTTGGCACACGTCACACCTCTTGACTTGGTAATGAATATCCTTGAACATATGAGCCACCACAACCCATGTTGTAGTATTTTTCGATTGGTAGCTTCGGCAGCGAAATGCCCTCTGTCTATTCCTTCGTGGAGGATATTTACTACCTAGGCACTTTGTGCATAAGGACGCATCGGCATATGATTTCATCATTCATATGCGATATAGTTATCCAGCTATCAACGTGTAGGGAGCAAATTTGATAATCAACCTGTGTCGTTCCACCCCTTGTTCATTTTCAAGGGAGGACGTCCCTACATAAGATATCCAACAATGTATGTTGTCCACTCAGGGACAACGTTGACGTGGAACAATATGGCGTCAGAGAGCTCGTCGTCTATCTCTCTACTCTCAAGTACATTGCGTATCCGTGAGAGATGATCAACTAAATAGTGTTGTTTGCCCTTGCGAACAACGATTTTAAAGTCGAACTTTTGGAGAAGCAACATCCATCTAGTGATTTTTCCCCGGTAGTGCCTTTGCAGGACTTTTAATGTCACAAGGCCTAATAGTCAAGTTAGCGAATAAAAAGAGCTCTCCCCAAAATTTGAATTTCAAATAATAAGGGAGGTGGAAATTGGCCAATAGGATTTGAGGTCAAAGCCCTAAAATCCACTATATATAGTGGTGGATTCGAGTTATTTTGTACATTCACTCTTCATTTTAATAAAGCGGGTGGATCTACTTTCAAATGGATATATGGAATGTCTTTGCTCTTCTTCTTTCCTCCTCCATCTCTCATGTTTCTTTGGATTTGCTAATTATTGGATTTGAGAGAGAGAGAGAGAGAGAGAGAGAGAGAGAGAGAAGAGTAAGATCTATCATTGTTCGAGTAGTGTTTAATGGATGTAGTGTTAATGGATCGTAGTGTTAATGCTTAGTTTTAGATGTGGATCATAAGCATTTGCTTGATTATGAACTATGTTATTGCTCTCATGGGTGTGACAACATGTAAATCATCTTCACTCTTTGATGCTTGATTGAGCTTGGATCTAGGGTTGAAGGTGGATAGGAAATACCTGCTACAATTTTGGAGACGTTGTCGGGGAGCTAAGTCAAGTTTACATTTTCTTCATGTTTCTGGTCCATGCTTGGATCCTTCCAATGTTGTAGTCCTAGATTGCACATGTATTGTGACAGTGTGCTTACCGTATATGCAAGATCAGGTTGTGTGCAAATCATAGAATACATTATTGTTTGGATTATCGACTGATAAGGATATCTGCACATTTCTTTTTGTTCTGCTTCAGTTCTGGGACACATGTCTTTTGATAGTTTGGATCCTGGATCCATGAGTGAATCTATCGGCTTACAGTCCTCCATGCCATATCTGTGAAGTACATTGGTTAGATAGACTTCTTGGCTTATAGTGATCCTTTTGCTTGCGCGATCTTTGGTGATCTCCATACCAAGTAGGTAATAAATTAGGCCTAAATCAATCATTTCAAATTCTTGTGAAACTAAAGATTTTGTTTCAAGCAATAACTGATTTGAATTGCTGATGATTAAATAATCATCGACATATAAGGCTATTATGACATAGCTTGGGCCTTTATACTTGAGATACACATTTGAATCTGCAGAACAAGAAGTAAATTAGTGCTTCAACAAGAAGTATTAATTCTTTCAAACTAGGCCCTAAGAGCTTGCTTGAGCCCATAGAGAGCCCTCTGCAATTTACATATTTTATGTTTTAGACCTTGAAAGACGTAACCTTCTGGCTGATAAATATAAACATCTTCTTGAATGTATCCACTAAGGAATGATGTTTGGACGTCCATCTGATGAATGTCCAAATCCTCTGCAGCAGCTATAGCCAACAAGGTTAAAATAGATTGATGCTTTACCACTAGACTGAAAGTGTAATCTATTATGTATGCTTGCTCATATCCTTTAACCACCAGTCGAGCTTTCCATTTGGATATTGATCCATATGGCTTTAGCTTTAGCTTAAAGATCCATTTAGTGTCAATAAGTTTTGTACATGCAAGAGGATCAACAAGACTCCGGGTCTTGTTCTTCATCAATGAGTTGTACTCAGCGTCCATGGCAACTTTCCAGTCTGCATCTAACATTGACAATGCTTCTGCAACAGAGGCAGGTTCATGATGACCGATCAATGCCTGAGAGACAAAATGATCCGGTTGTTGTCGTTGTCGAGTAGACTCTCATGGGTGAATGTCTTCAGGTTGTAGTTTGAATAATCGTAGGTCTAGACCTATCGATGGTGAATGGAGTTGTTGGAACAAACTCTTGTATTTGCTGCTTCTGCTTAAAATCTTATAGCTTGTTTTTACGGCTGATTGAGATCTGACCAGTTTCAACATCATAGATGCGATATGCTTTATGTGATATTGAGTAACCAATAAAAATATTCTTGTAGCTGACTGGGTCTAGTTTCTTCCTTAGATCAAATGATGTTTGTCCATTGTAGAGACATCCAAACACACGAAGATGTTTCAGACTTGGTTTGTAACCATAGTAGGCTTCAAACGGAGATTTAGAGTCAACTGCCTTTGTGATGGAATAAT
Organism: Diphasiastrum complanatum; assembly: GCA_029204225.1. Classification (NCBI taxonomy): domain Eukaryota; kingdom Viridiplantae; phylum Streptophyta; class Lycopodiopsida; order Lycopodiales; family Lycopodiaceae; genus Diphasiastrum; species Diphasiastrum complanatum. Next base: position 84,718 of record MU832057.1, on the reverse strand, counting down.
TTTGCAGATAGCAGGCTGTAGAAATCACTTCAGCCCAAAATTTCTTGGGTAATTGAGCATTGGACATCATGGAACATGCTGCTTCCAACAGTGTTCGATTCTTTCTTTCAACTGTTCTGTTCTGTTGTGGACTGTAGCTAGGAGTGAATTGGTGGTGCACGCCGCATGAAAATAAGTAGTCCACCATTTCATCAGACATATATTCTCCCCCAGAATCAGACCACAAGGTCTTGATCCTCTGACCAGTTTGAGTCTCGACAAACTATTTAAATTCTCTGAAACAGTTAAATGCCTCAGACTTGTTCTTGATGAACATAATTATGGTGAATCTGGAGAGGTCATCAATAAAGGTGATGAAATATAAAGCATTTCCTAGAGAGGGCACAAGGATCACATAAATCACTATGATTAATTCAAGAATAGACTTAGCCCTTTTCTCTATCTCCTCTTTTTGAGAAATCCTATAAGGTTGTCTAGAGATAGGTTGACTTCCTGGAACTAACTATATCATGTGGTCTATTAACTTAGACAATGGTAAACCATGAGGTAATTCTGATGGAAAAATATCTTTAAATTTACTTATGATCTGATTTTTCATTGCTTGTTCATGATCCAAATTTACTGAGTTAAGAATTATTGAAAATTCACAACCATTTAGATGCACATCAGGAACATCCACAATAGGAATAATAATAACTGAAAAAACTTCATATTGCAAATAATCAAATGTCTCTGTTATATTAACTGTAGAAAATCCATCCATCGGATGTACGTAATTGCTGATAAATAAAATTCATCCATCGGATGTACGTAACTATCTTATTACCCTCCTTGAAAGTGAGAACATGCTTCTCAAAATCATTAGCCAAAGAAGGCGATTTACTGAATAACCAATCATATTCTAAAATTAAATCTGTACGAGCTAGGTCTAAAATATGAAAATTAACTAGTTTTTTGTGTCCTTATATCAAAACTGGGAAATTCAACACTTTTTCGTTCCAAGTCTCCAACTCTGCACCCGAAGCTAGGTAAACTCCACATCTATGATTGTTGGCTTCAGTGGTCAGGCTGAGTTTCTACACGAGATGGAGAATTAACAAAATTATGAGTAGAACCACTGTCAAAAATCAAAATACTAACTTCTTGATCTTTAGCTATGCATGCTAACCTAAATAGCCCATTAGGCAAGAAAGAAGTAGTACTAAATGAACATTCACACTCACAATCAAACATGTAAATTTCCAAAGTTTTACCTTTACCCCATGGGATTTTGATCATGTAAACCGTAGGTTTCTTCCATTCATGACAAAATTTTATCATGTGTCCAAGCTTATTGCAAACAAAACACAATTTTTAAAGACATCCTCAAAAGCATCCCAGGTCGTGGACTTAACAGTCAGGTCTCGCCACCACGAAGATGCCTTGCCGTGTATAAACACTTAGAATTTGCTTTGCACAGGAACACAGATCATGCTACACAGTAACACAGACAGAACACACTCTCCACAGCAAGCTCACATAGCAACTGTATTTCTCAAAATGAAATTACCCTGTACATATAGTTGTTCACTCAGGCAACCCATGCATGACCCAGGTTGCCGTTGGCGAGACATGTGTCCCGTCGACTTGCCTCGTGGCGAGGTCAACTGATCCTTATCCACTGATAGGACCCACAGTACAGTAACACAGTGATTCTACTTTAATTCTAACTCTCTCCCTTAAAGTAGAGTCTACTTTTTATACAGTCCTATACATAGCTTTAAAGTCAAAAAACTTTAAGTACAGAAAGCTTTGATCTAAACTTATCAAACTTTTCTCTAGTAAGTAGCTTAGTGAGAATATCAGCTAGTTGTTCTTTTGTGCTACAATGAACAACATGAATTTCACGACTCAGCAGCCTCTCACGTATGAAGTGATACTGAATCTCAATGTGTTTAGTTCTCGCATGGAACACTGGATTCTTTGCTAGCTGAATGCCACTCTGATTGTCGCTATGTAATGTCATGGGATTTTTCTGCTTCATGCCAATTTCTTCCAAGATTTGTCTCAACAATATAGCTTCATGTGCTGCACTACACATTGCCTTATACTCTGCTTCTGTGGTGGAAAGAGCAATTGTACTTTGCTTCTTACTAGACCAGGAAAAGCAACTACCACAAAACTAGAATACATACCTTGTGGTGGATCTACGATCATCATAGTCACCTCCCCAATCTACATCCACATAGCCACACAACTCAGGTAAACCATCATGCTTCCTGTAAATCAAGCCATACTCTGAAGTGCCTTTCACATAACGCAAAATGCGTTTAGCTGCCTTCCAATGCGTTTTCGTAGGTGCTGCCATAAACTGACTTACAATGCCAACAACATAGCATATATCTGGTCTAGTTGTGGTAAGGTAAATCAAGCTCCCTACTAACTGTCTATATAGCGTAACATCAAATGACTGTGACTCATCAAGCTTAGAAAGCTTTTTACTTGGTTCAATAGGAGTGTTTATTGGTTTGCAATCCTGCAACCTAAACTTGTGCAGCAACTCTTTGACATACTTCACCTATGTTAAACCCACTTCATGTCCTTTTTGCCACACTTCTACTCCAAGGCAGTAATGCATCAGGCTGAGATCTGTCATCTCGAATTGTTCCATGAGGTCTTTCTTGATCATGTCTATCATCTCTTGATTATTTCCCGCAAGAATCAAGTCATCAACATAAAGAGCAATCAAAGCAACCATACCATCAAAGCATAAGACATATAGATTTGGTTCAGAATGTGTTCTCACCATTCCCTTTGAATGAAAGTAGGCATCAATCCTGCTATACCACGCACGTGGTGCTTGTTTAAGACCATAAAGCACTTTCTTCAAGCGACATACTTTATTTTCCTGTCCCTTCATTACAAAGCCTTCAGGTTGATCCATGAATACTTCTTCTTCTAACTCACCATTTAGAAAAGTGGATTTCACATCCATCTGATGCAAAGGCCAACCAAAATGTGAAGCTAAAGCAATAAGTAGACGTAGAGTATTCCACTTACAAACCGGCGCAAAGGTCTCCTCATAGTCGATGCCTTTATTTTGTGCGTACCCTTTGATCACCAATCTTGCCTTGTGCTTTGCTATACTTCCATGTGAATGGTACTTAGTCCTGTATACCCATTTGCAACCAATGGGTTTCTTGCCAATTGGTGGTTCTACTAAGTCCCATGTGCTATGTTTAGCGATTGACTCCATCTCCTCTCCCATGGCGTTGACCCAAATGTCATCATCCTTTGCTTCACCATAAGTCGAAGGTTCTTTGCTTTGAATAATGCTAGATAAGAGAGCATAATTTGCTTCATACCTTTCAGGTAGTGTCTTCTCTCTTGTTGATCTTCGTAGCTCTCCCTGGTTAGATGATCCTGGAAAGTCATCTATGTCGCGGCTCTCTAACAATCTCTCAAACCACTTAAGGAGCTTCCTGTCAGGTGATCGGCTTCCTGGTGAAAATGTATCCCACGGTACATCCTTCTCCTTGCGTTTGTCACCTGCAACTTCAATCCTTCTTGCACCAAAAGGTTTGTCCCTACCTCTCCAGCCTGTTTTTTGAGGTTGAGTGGTAGTATCGTGAGATGTATTCTCATGTTCATCACTCGGAAGGTCAATGAATGGATCATCATCAGGTGATATCCTCACTATACCATCTTTCCCAGTGGATGTGTCTATCTTCTCAGCATCCTCGTCTTCATACATCTTGGATTCATCAAAGATAACATCACGGATTATATGGATTTTGTTTTTCACTGGATCAAAACATCTATAGCCCTTCACACGATCATCATATCCTAGGAATATGCACTTGATAGCTTTTACATCAAGTTTACGTCTCTCTTCCTTAGGAATGTGTACAAAGGCCTTACATCCAAAGATTCGCAAGTGGTTCACCTTTGGCTTCTTCTTCGTGAATGCTTCCTCACGTGTTATCTTTGGTATGGCAATGGTAGGACTTCTATTTTGAAGATAGACTACCGTGCTACATGCTTCTGACCAAAAATCTTTTGGTAGTTTCATCTCAGCTAGCATAGATCTTGCACTTTCCACAATCGTACGTTTCTTACGCTCAGCTACACCATTGAGAGTAGGAGTATGAGCTTGCGTAAATTGTCTTTTAATCCCACATTGATCACAAAGATCATTGAAGTCATTAGACTTGTACTCACCTCCACTATCTGATCTTAGGACTTTGATCTTCCTACCTGTCTGATTTTTGACCAATGCTTTGAAGCTCTTGAAGTTATCAAATGCATCTGATTTCTTCTTCAAGAAGTAGATCCACGTCTTACGTGACATATCATCAATAAAGGTCATGAAATAGAAGGATTTAACTAAGGACATGGTCCTCATAGGCCCGCATAAGTCTGTGTGGATTAGATCCAGGATGTTCTTTGCTCTTGCAACACCCCCTTTATTAAACTTCTTTCGATGCTGCTTCCCATATACACAGGATTCGCACATCGATTTCAAGTGATCTTCTATGGTAGGCAATCCTGTTACCATCTCCAATTTTCTCATCAAACTGAGGCTTCCCAAGTTCAAGTGACCAAGCCTCTTATGCCACAACTCAGTTGCGATGGAATGGACGATACAAGTCCGTGTTGCCCCTTAATTGTAGCATTCAGTCTGAACAATTTTGTATTGAGCTCTCTTACTCCATCCGCAATAACTTTGAACTTTTGGTTCACATCCTTCACAAAGCAACGATCATGGGCGAATTCTACTTTCAACTTTTGATCAGTAATGACTCCAACAGAAGGTAGATTTTTCTTCAAACCTGGTACGTAAAGTACCTCCCTGATCATCCTGCTTTTGCCATTAGGTAGTTGGATTGAAACGGTGCCTATCCCCTTGGTCTTGCACATCTCACCATTTGCTTGTGAAACAGATGTTCCATTATCCAACACCTTCAAACTACTGAACCAATTCTTGTTACCTGTCATGTGTCTCTCGAGTCAATACACCATGCTTGATCATCTTGATTAGATATGAATGCAGATATGAAGATGCTAGAGTCTTCAATCTCACCCTCATCGACAAGGTTACCTGCTTGTTTCGGTTTTCCCTTGCCTTGTTCCGCCAGGAATTTGTGACATTCACTCTTCCAATGGCCCTTTTTACCACAATGGAAGCACTTGCCTTTCTTCTTAGTTTTACTGGAAGATCCCTCATCCTTCTAAGACTTGGCAAATTGCTGCTTAGACTTCTTCTTGCTCTTGCCCTTGCCTTGTTTTTGGCATGTCGCAAGTGCCTGATTGTCAATATTTTGACATCTAGCTTTCACCATTTCTCGTCGTTGCTCTTCCTGCATCAAGATTCATGTGAGCTCGTCAAAGGTTGGCAATATTTCTCTTGATTCTATTCCGCTCACAAACATCTGATAGGGTTCTACAATGCCGCACAATGCATTGTGCACCAGCTCCACATCACGTATGCGCCTACCAATAGAATGCAGTTCATCTCTCATTGTCTTGATTCTGGTCATGTACGTCTGAATGTGCTCTCCTTGTTCCATGCGGGCACTATTCAGCTTTGACTTCAGAAACATGATTCTTGAAGGATTCGATGTCTCGAACTGCTCCTTTAGCACATCCCATGCCTGTCTGGGTGTCACAACATCACAAATGTGGGTAATGATGTGATCCTTCACTGACAAGTTAATGAAGGTCAAAGCTTTTCTCATATTTTTGTCGAACACTTTGATATCTGCTTCATTTGGCGGCCTTCTCTCATCACCTGTGACGACTTCCCACACGTCTTTCTCCATCAGTATGTTTTTCATTTTGAATTTCCACACTGCATATTTAGAAATCCCGTCCAATTTGCTACTTTCACTCAAAATGGACTCTCCCATGTTTGCCATCGCAAAACTGCTTGAAACTTATGTTGTAGGCTAAAAACAGTATGCCAAGGCCAACAATGATGTCAGAAGTTGAAAATAATGACCGGCACTTTTTCCCTTACCAGGCCACTCGTCGCTTTTCCACCAATTTGAAAGCCAAATCGGCGTCGCCTTCCGAAATGCACTCAGTCGTCAACTCCCAACAACGTGCCCAGTGGAATGGTGAAATCTCTTTTGGCGTACTCTGAACACTTTCTCCACTACAATTACTCTGTTTTGTTGTATCGTACTTGCAAGTACAATCCGGGTGCCCTTCGTTTGGAGGTTATAGCCTTTCGTTGGACTTTTCTAGTTTTTGAACTGTTTCTTCACCTTGAAGAAACTTCACTCTTCACTTGTGAAGGGACCCAACTCAACTTTCAGTATGAAAATTTTTAATGAAGTTGAAGGCTAGAATGCACTTCACTTCTTCAGGGCCCTGTTCAAAGCCCATCCAATGGCTGAACCAAATCTTGTGGTCCATGTTTCTCCCCCATCACAAGTTTTGGACCATCGATGCATCTGACACCTCATCCAAAGGTCCAAACTGCATCTGGGCATTGAACCGTGCTCCTACAATCACTATGGCCTTCCAGACGCTACAGCACCCTTCGCGTTCGGCGCGCGCGAGCTGCCTGCTCTCTCTCACGGGTTCCTCCTTTCTTCCTACCAACTATGGCTGCCAAGCGTTGGATCTGATTGGGCTTGCTTATTGGCTCACGGCTCTACACGGCCTCTTCAGAGTTGATTTGCACTGCTAGGGCCCTCCTCTGAGTTTTTACAGCTTGCAAAACGGATCAGTATAGAGAGAAATCTTTGATTTTGTGCTTTCAAATCCCAGACCAGGGTTTTTCACACAAATTGTTCTTCGCTTCCAATTCACAGTGTTTTGACAAGCCTATCCTCTTCCTCTGAGGTCGCCCTACTGCTGGAAAGCTGATGCTTCAATCCGTTCATCAAACGGTATCCGATTGAATGCACACTGACTGCAAACACCAAATAGCCTGCTTCAAAATTCCATTTTCTGAGGTTCTGATTCAGCTGACAACCCTTGTCTCTAAATCCTCACACAGTCTCAAGCTCACCAAGCTTCTGTGTGCTAAACTCTCTGCATCACTATTTTTCCTTCCGTCTTCAACCCGCCGTAAACCCCGAACTCTCAGAAGACTGCTTTTCTCCCGAAGCTCTCTTCAACGGCGACACTGTACTGTGTACACTCCCTGTACGGCTCTGATGCCAACTTAGAATTTGCTTTGCACAGGAACACAGATCATGCTACATAGTAACACAAATAGAACACACTCTCTACAGCAAGCTCACATAGCAACTGTATTTCTCAAAATGAAATTACCCTGTACATATAGTTGTTCACTCAGACAACCCATGCATGACCCAGGTTGCCGTTGGCGGGATGCGTGTCCCGTTGACTTGCCTCGTGGCGAGGCCAACTGATCCTTATCCACTGATAGGACCCACAGTACAGTAACACAATGATTCTACTTTAATTCTAACTTAAACAACACCACCCTCTCAATTTTCTTCTTCTCAAGAACACCATGAAGCTTAAAATAATTGCTCTACTTAATGAGCCAATTCTCCACAACTTCAGGTTTCTTCTCCTTCTTCTACCCCAAGTAATTCATGTCATTGAGCGCCGTACTCAATTGTTGGCAAATTTGCATGTACAAAGGTACAACTGGATTTGGCACATCCTGATTTGTAGCTTTTTCAACCATATTGAATTATCTAAAACAGAAAATAACTAACCTTAGTTAGTTAATACATCTATTCTTAACTTTAACTGAAGTACAATTGACCAATTCTGACTGAAATTAACTACAGTATGGTCAATTCACATATCTTAGTTCATTCGTAGGCAACTCAAAAAATGGAAAAAAAATTGAAAATTTTGAATGTTTAGAGTTTATTTTTTATTAATATTTTTTATGTTTATAGTCAATATATAGGCAATTGAAATAAAAAATTTGATACCCAGTTCAATTTATATTCTTACTAATTTAATGTCATTCTGCCATGTCAAATACTCGACAAAAACTTAAGTTATGTTTATAGAATTTTTTTTAAAAACGTAAATCCAGTTTTACAGAAATTGTCAACCTAAATCACTGATTTATGATTTAACTGTTAGAGCACAAAGCATATGACTAGTCAAAATGACTGTAACTCCCTCATGCATGTCAGAAACAACATCAAAATCAACATGCGACAAATCCAAGCAACCACAGTACATCAAATTAGGGAAACCACATGCATGCAAAATAAAGTGCACCAAATTGGTCACTATAAAGCATAGTATGGAGGGAAACCAAGTGACCGAGATGACTGACACCTCACCCTGCCAACTCAACTTCACACGTGTGAGGACAGAAGGACTGAAATTTTGGAGTAGGACGCACTTTTTCTAGGTCATTTCATATAAAAACGTGTAAAAACCTTCCCAGGACCAAAAACAACATAATCAATAGTCTTAAATAGTCTACTAGACTTCCGCAAAACATTCATATAGGTCCTAAGAAGCAGTATGGGTTGAGATTGAAGATCTTCGATTTGTAGGAGGGCGCTCTAGCTACAAAATTGATGGAGACAGAGCATAAGCCCTCGGCCACCAATTCATAGGTCTGATAGCTTGTTGGGGAGGACAAAAGGAGTACCAAAAAGGCTAAATAGGTTCTATGCATGATCCTTTCGTGGATTGATAGGAATCAATCCCCAAAAATCACTAAAAAAAGTCTATTTTTGACTTTTTTTTCAGCCTTCTACATCACCAATTCCCTGAAATCTTAGCTCCAACTTCAGAAAAATTTCAAAAGACTTTGATTAAGCTTTTGGCAAGCTCTACAAGGCATTTTATAGCAGCATACCATCCAACTTTATGAAAAAACTTGCAAAAATGATGATTTTTGACAATTTTCTAGTTTTTTCTTCTACATAAAGTTGATATTAATGACATGAAAACCTTTCTCACACACATGGAACTAAATTTACAAAATTATAGTCATCAACATGATCCGATCTTGCTGGATTTTAGCTCTTACTATCAATTTCTAGTCAAAATCATGAAAATCAAGCAAATTTTGACCAAAAACATAGTCTAGAATCAAAAACCTTGAAAGAACTGACATGCATCATTAATTCCACCATTGATGATCCCTAGAATGAAAGTACACTTGATGGAAATTTCAAATCTACACAAGTTTTGAGCTACATAAGCAAAACCACGAAAAAGCATCAAAATTGACTTTCAATGACATCTTCCCATAAAATCCCATATAATTTTGAGAAAGATGGATCATAGCACCATGCATGTAAAACACTACTAGAGAACACCCACTTGGAAGCTTGTTCTCCACTTGGAAGAAAGATCCAATCGATTTCTTACCGAAGATCCAATGAATAGCTTCACCTACTCCAATTCTCCGATCTTCATAAGCCTTGCTCTGATACCACTGTAATGGAAAGCTCCTCAAGATCCTGCTTACAAGACAAACACAAAGAAAAATCATGTGAAGCAACCACCCAACCAAGTAGAAGCAACTTATCAATCTCCAAAAGCTTCACGCCTCGAGCCAGGGGCTAGGAGACAAGAGTAGAGAGAGAAAATCGATAATGAAAACAATGAATCAAATATGGAGTTGGGCGAGTTTCCACTAGCATATATGGCCTACAAGACCCCTGTGCATGTGCCCATGCAACCTAGGAATAAAGCAAGAGCAACTTCCATTACTATTGATACTCTACTCATGCATAAAACAATCCTAACCCATGCACTAGCTCCACAATTGTGTCTGGGTCATCTGCATTTCATTGCGGATTATCAAGTTTTGTTTCTATCAAGACATTGTTCTAGCAAGCACGCAACCAACAGTATTCTGAAATTGTTGTTTCTACTAACGATCTCACTCAACCAGAATGGATTCATCTTCTAGTTCTTCTCTTATCGACAAACTCGATGGAGTAACTACCATCTCTGGAAATTCAAAATGAAGGTCATACTACTAGCCAAAGAACTGTGGGACATCGCCGATGGCATAGAACTCAAACCTGAAGGTGATGCACCCATTATCACCAAATGGAGACTGAGAGATGGCAAGGCTTTTGCAACAATCACTCTCAATATTAGGGACACACAAATCAGCCACATACATGCTGCTCAGAATGCTAAGGATACATGGGACATCCTAGCAACTCTCTACGATATCAGGGATACCACATCCAAATTATATTTGAGGAAGAAATTCTTCTCCCTGAGAAAATTTGAAGCAGAAAGTGTTTCGAGTCATCTCAACACTTTCAAAACTCTTATGAAGCAAATGGTTGCAACTGGCTCAATCATAGAAGATATCGATGTTGTTATGACTCTATTATTGAGTCTACCTGAGGCCTATGAAAATTGGGTCCTGGCAATTAAGACCCAGGAGCACCTCTCTCTTTCAAGAGTAATTTTGATGCTTCCTACAAGAGGAAGTAAGAAAATCTGCAACCTCTTTAGGCTCAAGGTCGGATACTAAAGCTCTGTATTCGAAAAAAAATCAAAATTTTAGATCAAACAGATCTACACAGTTAGAATATCCTGACAAAAAGAGCAATATGCAGTTTGGGTCAAATTTTGACTCATGATCGAATTTTGGCTCTAGATCGAATTCTGGTCCAGGGTCGAATTCAGATTCTTCATCATTCCAATCAAAGCAGAACCTATTCTGCAAACTGTAAGAGAATTGGCCATCTTATCAGAGATTGCAAAACTTTAAAATTCAATAATCAGAAGAAAATGTAGTTCCAACAACAAGCAAATTCTGCTTCAACCAGTTTTTCGATCTAGCAACAAGATGAAGATGAAGTGGAGAACATCAGGATATCGATTTATGGTACCTAGATTCGGGAGCAACTCAACATATGACTCACCACAGGGAGTAGTTCAGATATTGCAAATCATACACCCACTCTCAAATTGTGTAGCTTGAAGACAACTCAACTCATTTTATTGAGGGTGAAGGAATAGTTAGGATCGAATTTCGGAGAGGTAAAGTCAAGTTGCTAACCAATGTTCTCCACGTTCCAAATCTGACCAAAAATCTGCTCTCAGTCAACTGAATCACAGATTTGGGTTGGAGAGCAGAATTCGACACAAACGGCTGCATCATTTTTGACAAGTCCTAGAAAGCTCTAGCTTTCGAAAAAAGTAGTGGCAATCTTTACAAAATCAGCCACTATAATTCTTCTATTTGTCAAAAGCTCTTTATACATCCACTTCTGACTCAGTTGATATGCTTTGGCATTTCAGATTAGGCCACCTCAATTCCAATTGTATTCAATGAATGTCAAAACAAAATTCAGGACAAGATATACCCACAATTAGTTTCGATACTCCATGTAAAGGCTGTATAATCAGCAAGCATGCTAAAAGTCCTTCCATTTCCGATACAGTCCATACTTCTAGAAATTTGCTAGATCTTGTATGCATGGACATTTCTGGTCCTATGCAAACCATTTCCACAAGGGAAGCTGTCTATTTTATGACTTTTATTAATGACTTCTCTCGGAGGACTGCAACTTATTTTCTGAAGAAAAAATCCGATACCTTCAAGTTCTTCAAGCAATTCAAAACATCAATAGAAAATTCGACCCAGAGAAGAATCAAAGCTCTATGTTCTGATGGAGGGGGAGTATTTATCTCCACTGAGTTCAAAGCTTACTACAAGGCCAACGGAATACACCCACAACAATCCATAGCCAACTACTCACCTCACTCCAATGGTGTAGCTCAAAGGAAGAATCAGACACTCATTGCAAGTGCAAAGAGCATGTTGGCCCATGTCTCTCTTCCGAAGAAATTTTGGGAAGAAGCTGTTACTATAGCCGCCTATCTACAAAACTGATCTATTACAACGACCCTGAATGGCAAGGCACCTTATCAGGTGTGGACGAGATCGAAGCCATCACTCAAAAATATTAGAGTGTTTGGATGCAAAGCTTTCAATCAGATCTTTGCTGATCTACAGAAAATTTCGATCCAAGGAAACAACAAATCAATTTTTATTGGCTACTCTCTAGATCACAAGTCATACAAGCTCTACAATCTAGACACTCAAAAAGCATTCACGAGCAGAGATGTCATCTTTCTGGAAGACCAATTTTTCGACCACAAAGAAAAAGCTGCAGCAAATTCCGATCCAAATATCGAACAACAGAATTCCGATTCAAGGGTCAAACAGTCAAAAATCGATACTGACTCAGAAAATGAGTCAGAATCTCAACGGATCGAATCACATCAGAGGATCAAATTTCAACTCATAAGATCGAATCGATCCAGACAGCCTCCATCCATATTTATGGATGATCCAACCTGCTACATTGTGCTGAAAATTAACACTATTTCAGAGGCAAAGTCAACCACTGATGCTGACCAGTGCAAAGCAGAAGAGGACACCAAATTCGCATTTCTAAACGAGAATGGTTTCTATCCAAACTCGGTGGACTCAAATATTCACTTCAAGTCTGTATTAGATTTCTTCATCAACACTCTTTATGTAGATGACACTCTACTATTCAATAACAATCTGAAACTAATGAAGGATGTGAAATGCATGTTAGCATTGGAGTACAAAATACTGATATGGTTCTAGCCCACTACAGTCTCGGAATCCAAAAATCGACCCAGCAGGACAAATCTCAGAAAAGTAGATTACTTCACAAGGGCTCTGTCAAAAGAGCACCATCTCAGATTCAACGACATGTTAAATATGAAGATCAAAGCTTTCAAGGATCCACATTAAGGGGGAGTGTTGGAATTTTATGCTCAGCCTCAAATCCATTCATTAATGAGCATCCTGAAAGATGTACAAAACCCAAAAAAAGAAGGCTCAAATTTTTTAGCAGAAGATTGAACAATTCAGGATCGAATTTTCTAGAATTTTTCGATATCGGATCAACTCGAAAAATTTGTAATTTTTTGAGTAGGTGTATATATTTTTAGTCCTTTGTATATTTTTCGATACTTGTAAAATCCGATACTGTCAATCTAAAATCCCACCCAACGACTTCGCCCACTTTGTATATGCAACTGTAATGAGGCGGTTGTAATAACTACAACAAAACGGTTGTTGCAGATATTTTGTTGTATATCAATCCTAGAATCTTCATCATCTGATTATTCAAGTTTATGTAACCAGAGGTATTACTCTCAACGACTGTAAGTTGAAGTTATCACTTAAAGCATTGTACTCAACTGTTTGATATTATTCAAAGTGCAAATTTCAGTTTTACTACTGTATCGTTTCATTGTGCATTTGTCTGAATCATTCAATTTGAATATTCTGCTATTGTTTGTGGCGTTTCCGATCCTACACGCACCCGCTCAAGCTTCCACTGACTAACCTCTCGATTTACGACATCCCTCATGGCAAGAGTGTAGATTGAAATCTCACCACAAACTCAAGTTTGCATATGATTCCAATCAATGTTTTAGATGGAGTTACTTGCAAAATCACATGTATAGATATCTTCATAAGAACAAATAAGGCTACTACTTTGATTTGATTGATCAAATACAATGAAGAAACACAAATTGAAGATATTTGGCATTGGGTTGGACAATCAAGTCGCTGAAGTTGACCAAGATGTGCAAATGTTTGAAGACCTAACAAGAGATATGGTTCACAAAACTAAGTACATTTATCTAATGACTTCTTAGAGATGGAATAAGTGTTTAGAATGTCAAGAACTATATAATATTTTTAAAATTGAGAGCTATGAGAGCACGAACTAGATGACAATCAATATGAAATGCATCTCTCGCCCTCAAATTCCTTGACCAAGCCAACTGAAGAGGACCACTCCATTATTAAAGGCCATCTTCCCACACGTGGTGAGTTGGTGTATGGTTATTGAGTCGAGCTTGGCCACTTAAGTTTCACATGGTGAGTTGGTGTATGATAATTGGGTGAGGCTGGCCCACCCAAGGTTAAACCCTATATGATCTCATGGTTCTTGAGTTAAGTAGAGCTCGCCCACCCAAGTGTAGACTTCATATGATCCCACAAGCACCATAAAAAAGCCCTGGAGGCCATTCTCTTAACTTCCACCTTGTTTGTCGGTCTTTCTTGCATATCGACTCTTCGTCCTCTCGAGTCGCTCCTGTGCGAGCAGGCCGATCGTACTGTAGAAATTGGCTCGATCCCGTCGTTTCTCGATCGATCATCGAATTTGGATTGTAGGCGCCATGATTATTCCTGTTAGGTGCTTCACCTGCGGCAAGGTATTTAAGCTCTTCTTTACATATTTCTCATTCTTCGACTGATAAGGCGGTGACGAGCAACCTCAAGAATGTCGGTGTTGATTGAGTTTTGAATCGTGGATGGCCTTGCAGGTGATCGGCAACAAGTGGGACACATATCTGGATCTACTGCAAGCTGATTACTCCGAAGGGTGAGACATTACAGTGTTTATGTCTAAAGTTTGAGACTACTTCTACTGACTAGATGTTTCTAGAATGAGAAATTTGTCTTTGAAAATATTTCTATTAACTTAGATGTTTTTGGAATGGTGAATTATCTTTTGCATGAGTTAGAATCAGTAGAGACTTGTTACTGCTAGGGGTTCACTTTGTTATATGTCGATGAAAAGTTGAGGTCGATTTTAGTAAGCTTTGGTCGTATATCAGCTACTTAGAGTAGGAGCCGACGATCTTACAAAGTCGCTTATCCAGAATCTTTAAAAAAGTTGGCCGTTGATAATCACTCAAGAATTCCTTATAGTCATATATTGGCATTCGCATATGGACTCTTTTGGACTATACTACTCGCGTACATAGTTGGAATAGGAGGCCAGATTCCTGTCCCTTTCACTCATCATGTAGGTTCCTCTCTCTCTCTCTCTCTCTCTCTCAACGGACATTCTCTGCAGTTTTTGCATCGTCGCCCTAAAATTCCCATCGGTTTCATATAAACATTTTCTCTCTCTTGAAAAACCTGTTTTGATTCCAAGCATCTCTCCCAGGATTGGAAATAGAAGTTTCTAAGAGCATGAAGTCATGCAATTGACATCTAGCCAAAACCATAATTAGCAATACTTCACGCATGCAATTGACACCTTGCTAAAACAATAATTAGCAATACTTCACTTACGGTCAAGATAAGTCAATGGTCAATATAAGTCAAAACCATAATTAGCAATACTTCACTTACGGTCAAGATAAGTCAATGGTCAATATAAGTCAAAACCCTAATTAGCAATACTTATGGTCAACATAAGTCAAAACCCTAATTTCGAACAGATGAATCAAAATGCAAGAATCGCGTTTTGTCTATCACAACATACATTCTCTCTCCCTCTCTCTCTCTCTCTCTCTCTCTCTCATCCATCTAATTTCTAGAATCTAAGCTTAAAGCCCTAAGCGTAAACCACCAAGTTCCAGCTATTAACTAAATGGTAACCACTAAAATAAATCAATGCTTACTGCTAATCGCTACTAGTACCTACTAACTTATAACTAGTTGCTAAATCTAACCACTAAGTACCCACACCCCTCTCACAATGCCCAGGACCCATTGTCAAGAGTCAAGACTCAAACCTATTGGTCAAGATCTACCATCTATGAAAAGATAAAACACAATCCACTAACCTAAACCCTCCCCCAATGAAACCATGGCAAATTTTTTGACACCAATGGCAAATACACATGCTCTCTCTCTCTCTCTCTCTCTCTCTCTCTCTCTCTCTCTCTCTCTCTCTCTCTCTCTCTCTCTCTCTCATACTGGAATGGGGGCGCGGTTTGAGCAATAGGGCCATCAGGCCGACTCAAACCGGGAAACGGTTCGAACCCGCCCCGTCCGACTCGAACCATCGAACCGTGGTTTGATGTAACTATGCGTTGGGCTCATTTCAAGATTTATTTATGTTTTTCGTATGCAGATGGCAGGCTACATAGCAACGTCATGACTGCATCTTGATTGTTGCTAGCTGATCCAATAGTTGCCTTTTGGTGCAAGAGAGTTTTGAACTAATTAATGTGATTTTGCAAGGAATTATCTTAGTTATTTTTTGAAAGGTCACATCCCTATGGGTTTTATCCGCATAATGCTTAGCTCGCGCTTGTGCTTGCTTCATGTTAGCTTTAGCTATCTTGATCATAGTTTCCATATCCTCAAGAAACTCTCTAACGCTCTGTACTTTTTCCTTCCTAAGCCCTACGGCCATGGGGGCTCTAGGCTGAAATCCATACATTAGCATGAGTGGACTATACCCTGTAGTGGTGTGTTTAGTGATATTATAAGCAAATTCCAAAAGCGGAAGATACTCTTCCCAATTGGTTTGCTTTTTACTAACATATGCTCGTAGCATATCTTCTAGAACCTGATTGACCCTTTCCGTTTGACCATCTGTTTCGGGATGATCAATGGAGCTCATAGACAACTTAGTCTCTAACTTCTTAAACAGTGCCCTCCAAAAGTTACCTATAAACTTTGGATCTCGATCGCTAATTATGTTGGCGGGAAGGCCATATAGCTTATAGATGTTTTCTATAAAAAGCCTGGCGACTTCTGGGGTTGTAACAGTTTTCTTGGTCGGTACGAACCGCACCATCTTGGTCAATCGGTCTACAACTACCCAGATCGAGTCATGACCTTTACTCGTTCTTGGTAACCCCACTATAAAATCCATGCTGATACTCTCCCATCTACCACCGGGTATCTCAAGTGGCTGGAGGAGCCCGCCTACCTCAAGACGTTCAGCCTTTATGGCCTGGCATGTGGTGCACCTTAACACGTACTCCTGTACATCTTTCTGCATACTAGGCCAATAAAACTTATTCTTTGCAAGAGCATAGGTCCTCTTTATCCCGGGATGCCCTGCACTAGGACTGTCGTGATTCAAGAATTTGGCGCCTAAAGTCACCATCCTTGGGTACACATACTCTCCCTTTATAAAGGAGGTACCCGTCCTCGATGGAGAAATTCTTCCATTGAGCATTCGCAACACCTGCTGATGGCACATCCACTCCGGATGTTTCCGCAACATCTTCAGGCGGCGCGTCCCGTCCTGACGCAACTGCAACATCTTCTGATGGCCTTGCAACATTCTCTGATGGCCCTGGTGTGGCTGTGGAATTCCTTTGCTCAATAGCCTTCCACACAAGTGCGTAGTGAGAATCACTAACACACTTTCCTCTGAGTGATTCCAGGAATTCACTCCTGAGTGTCGTAAAACTTAGCGCGCTTAACATGGGCATTTGACTCAGGGCATCTGCTACCACATTGTAGTGCCCTTTCCTGTACCTTAGTTGATAGTTAAACTCCTGGAGCAGTTCGGCCCAGCGAGCTTTTCTTCCTTTCAAGTCACTTTGGGAGGAAAGCCACTTGATACTCTCTTGATCAAACACGATCTCAAACTTAGCTCCATAGAGGTAGTGCCTCCATTTCTTAAGAGCATAGACTATTGCAAACAACTCCTTCTCATAAGTGGAATAATTCAACTGGTGTTTATCCAGTTTCTTACTGTCAAATGCGACTGGACGGTCGTGTTGAGTAGCAACACCTATTGCTTGATCACTGGCATCGGTCTCTAGTATGAATGCTTCATTTGGATCCACTAAACTTAAGACAGGAGCAGTTGCAATTGCAGCCTTTAGATTTTCAAAGCTTGCTTCTTGTTTAGGCCCCCAACTAAAGTATTTGCCCTTACTCTTGAGTAGGTCTGTCAAGAGAGCAGTCAAGAGGGCATACTGATGGATAAACCTCCTGTAAAATCCCGCCAATCCGAGGAAGATCTGCAGCTCTTCCACCGAAGTTGGTGCTGGCCATCGCATAATTGCGGCTACCTTTTCAGGATCCATCCTGATCCCCTCAGCAGAGATAATATGTCCGAGGTAGTGAATCTCTTCCTTGAAGAATTCACATTTTGATTCCTTTGCAAACAAGGAATTCTCTCTCAGGACCTGGAACACTTGGCGTAAGTGTTCAAAATGCTTTTCTTTAGTACGACTAAAGACCAGGATATCATCAAGGTAGATTAATACAAACTTGCCCAAGAGATGTCTGAACACGTTGTTCATCAACCTCATAAATGTTGCTGGGGCATTGGTTAATCCAAAGGGAAGAAGCAAAAACTCATAGTGACCATTCCGTGAACGAAAAGCCGTTAACGGAACGTCATCTTGTTTAATACGTACCTGATGATATCCAGACCTAAGATCGATCTTAGTAAAATACTTTGCCCCCTTGAGTTGATCAAAGATCTCATCAATCCTGGGCAAAGGATACTTATCCTTAATTGTGAGTTTATTTAAGGCCCTATAGTCCATGCACATATAGTCTATGCACATACGCATGGACCCATCTTTTTTCTTAACCAACAAAATGGGCGCAGCCCATAGTGATTTACTGGGGTGTATGAACCCTTTAGCTAAATACTCTTGCAGCTGCCGCTCTACCTCTAGGTGAGATATATTGGGTGAGAGGATGGTTTCCCATGCAACAGGTTTCCCAATCTTCCCAGTTTCTATCGGTTCCATTTTCAGGTAGGAAATTTTTCTTGAACATATCCTGAAAACTATCCCAAGTCTTTGGTTCTGAACCATTTTCCCGCAGACTTATCCACCACCTAAAGGCTTTTCTCGTCAGGGAGATGCTAGCCTCTAAAGGCCGATCCTCATCAGGAGTTCCTTTTAATCGAAAAGCATCATCATGCTTAACGAGGAAGGCAACAACCGAATCTCGGTTATGGTCTTTTTCTTTTCTACCAAAGGTGGGAAGACGCAAATCCTTAGGTACTACTTTATGGGGTGATGGTGGGACATGTAAACTACTACCGTGGATAGCAAGATTCACTCGGTACTGCGCTAAAACAGCTTGTTTTAAATTTAAAGCATTAAGAGTTTGAACATTATCACGTACTAGTCTTTCAAGTCTGGAAAGCCTTTCATTAGTCTCTTGCTGGGTATCGGCTTGTTCCTCAACAAACTCTTCTAATTTTTTAAGATGATCATAAGTTTCTACTACCCACTGCCTAAACTCAAAAATGTTTAATGGTATTTCTTCATTTTCGTCCCCCTCATTCATGTCCACATCCTGCATGTCATCATGCAAGGAGGGGTTTTGAGAGGGTTCTTGAGTAGGCTATAAAAGAGGAACTGATTGGCTCTTTTCTACAAGAGAAGTTCCATGAGGCAGACTAGACTTGACTATATCTTCAAGTTCGTCTACAGGAGTATGACTCATGTCTATAAAATTAAGCATGCGTAATAGAACAGAGACAACAGTGTTTAATGACGCCCAAAAAAAAAAATTGATTTACTAGCACATGCAAAGAGTGTGTAGCCACATGCACTGACATGCAAAACAAAAACAAGAGAGAGAAAGTTTCTCTGGTTTGGAAATGCAGGTGGTTGAACCGTCACAACATGCAAATGTGATCTGACAATTTTCGACTTTTTTCCGGAAAAATCAGGAATTTTGACCAAACTTCGGATGATCACTAACACCGTTTCTGGTCACCAATCGCTGTGAGATTTGTTCCTCTTAGAGCGCCCTACTGTATATTAGCTTGTCCAAGTCCAACTTCTGGAAAATCTGCCACCGTTTGAATTTGTAGTGTCATCAACTCCAGAAGGTCAATTCTGGCCAGAAGATCAAAATTCTGACTTGAAGTGTGAATATCTTGAAAAGTACAACAGATTTCAGGGTGAAATCTGTTGCATCCTCCAGCGAGTAGTCTGTAGATTCTATCCTCAAAATCTAATCCAAATCTGATCACGTTTGGATTGCTTACTGTCAACTTCCAGAAAACAGGTCCTGGCGCCCTCCAGAAATCAGATTTTGTTGAAATCTGATTTCTCTTGTGATGGATGCTTCTTTTTGCACAGATGCTGCTGTAGACTTGAGCGCCCACCACTGGAATTTCTCTCCTGTCAAAAATCAGATCACCTACTGCTCTCTTGATAGCGCTAGGAAGAAAGGACCACAAGAAAGTGCTGGAGGAGGAAGAGCGTTGAGAGAGAAAGTAGCGCTGGAAGAGGAGAAGGAAAATGCGCTGACCCCACCCACGGGCCAGGATCCACGATGCTCTGATACCACTATTAGGGGCAATGGAAAGAGAACCAATCAAAGAGGAAGAGTGACTCTGGATCTCCACCCACTGTCCTGTACCTGGCTCTACGTTCACAGGGCACCATATAGGACCAGCGCCCAGCCTCCAAGAGGCCATGCATTCCTCTCACATGCACAGTTGCCACTGTGCATGTGGATGCCCCTCATGCATACTGAGCATGTGGCACACAGGTCTTACCTAACTTTAGGGACCCACCCTTAGCAACTAAGGGTGCCCTCCACTTAGTGGCACTCCCTATGAATATAGACCAAGCCCACTAGATCCTAGTCCCTAAGAGTTATTATTTCGAACTACGGGGCTGAGTGTCACCCTGCCGGGAACCCCTAGGGCCTAACGAGTGACTAGTAATCCTGTGTTTGCCAATGGCCATAATACACCCTCAGATCAGCCCAACACAACATCAAGAAAGGCCTATAACAATTTGCAACAGCCTCTCAATCGAGCTTTTAAGGGGGACCACAAGCCCTAATAGAAAAGTTTAAATTAAAATGTGTAATCTCAATCCAGAATATGATATGTTCCTTACATACGGATCAGAATGTTCTGTACTAAAAGGTATGGAATGAGATTGTTGGATATATTGTTATAGGAATGCTGTTCTGAAATGCTAGGGTAATGAAATGAAGCATTTCTTCAAAGCATAACCTGAGTTGCTTGTAGCTTTGAACTGACAAGAAATAATGGCTGTCTATTCTAGTTATTTTAAAGTCCAGGATGCTCATTTAACTGTTACTTGGTAGTCAAGGCTGTCAACATTTTGGATACTGATCGTATCTTCCTATATCTGAGGCCTATTTTGGAATAACAAACTTCGATGTTTTTATTGTGTCTACTGGAAATGGCAGTTACTTCCTCTAACTGCATCATCTTGCAGGGATGCACTTGATGCCCTCGGTTTAGTGCGATATTGCTGTCGACGTATGCTCATGACACATGTGGATCTAATCGAGAAGCTTTTAAATTACAACAGTAAGTGTTAATGATATTTGTGTTTATCAGCTTCAGTTTTTGAGGCATGTGCATTAGCAGTTTATATTGGATAAGTTCTTTATATCTGTATTAAATATGGAAAGTATCAACCTTATCTAATCATTGTCACCTATATTAAAGGCGGCTTTAGATCAGGCTCGGTATTGAACTGTGCCATTGTATGAGCTTTGAAAGCAATTTATTGCTCGAGCTCTTTGGCTGACTGGCTTGACCATTGAGTTAGGATTCAGATCAGGCTCAGTATTGAACTGTGCTGTTGTATGAGCTTTGAAAGCAATTTATTGCTCGAGCTCTTTGGCTGACTGGCTTGACCATTGAGTTAGGATTTATGCTCTGTGACGCTTTTTGTAATATTCAGTAGCATCCTGCTTATTTATCGTCTAACACACAAGGGCACTGGTTTTACAGCTCTGGAGAGGAACGAAAGCAATCAGTAATAAGAAAAGACATCCAACCAGTATTGTTAAATTACAGAAGTTATTGGGAAGCGATGCTAGTTCTAATTACAGGTTTTGAAGGATAGTGGAGATTTACTAAAATGAGTTTCTGTCCTAGTATTTTGTTTTGGAAACTATGTAACTCAAGTATTAGTTTGTATAGGTTTCATGAAAGCATGGGAAGTGTATAATTGGTTAAGCATATCCCATTCAAACTCTGGCTGTCGTCGGCTACTTTATGAACAACTTGAACATGAACATCTACGGTTCTCTCTACTATTGCATCTGGCTATGATGTGCATGAAGATGAATTTTTTTTTTGAGTTAATAGCTGCAATAACTCCTGAAGTGGACATATCAATCGCCTATTTTGAAATTGTTAGGTCAAAATTGTAGCATCTATTTGATCAGTATTTCACGTTCTTAAACTTGAGCTAGAGAGTACCTGACCTTTAAAGTCTGTGTACTGTGTGATTCATTGGTTGAATCTTAGCATCTAAGCATCTATGTCAACATGTCTGCATTTTCAGATACACTAGAGTAGTATCTCCCTTAATTCCTGAAGTTTTAAATTTACTACTGTATCATTCCCATATTTCGATGGTTACCGATGTATCAATAAATTTGTCCCTGTGCAATGAGCATGTTCAGTGGCAAATTAAAATATATTCGTGTGTTCATGAACTTTTCTACATAACCAAGTTTGGCATAATAGATGTAAGACCAATATCAAGAAAATTTTGTTGTAACAAAATCAGGATATCAGTCAAATATGTACGAACAACATTCACATTTTATATGCAAGTGATAACTAGGACATTATAGAACAAGTTGAACCAAAGTCCTAATAGCCAAAGGATTTCTCTGGAGCACATATGCGTATGTTCTTTAAGAAATTTGAAGGTTCTAACTTCAAAGCACACTCTATTACAAATCATAAATCAAGATTGCAAGATCTAGAATGACAAATTTGTTTGATTCGTCAAAGACATGCCAAAATTTTATTGTTGAAACAATAACAAACCATACAAGGAGCCCAACAAATACTGTCTTGATACATAGATGCACCGCGATTCAGAAACGCGTTTCGGGATTTTTCCAAAATCGCGCAGAATCATTTTTTTTTTTTTTGAAATTTTTTTAGCCAATATGGGTATCAGATGGAAGCTCTGATTGAGAGCATTATGACTATGTAGTTTGCCGACTGTTTCGGGTGCAAAACACCAAAAAGTGTGTTTTCACTCAGGGAGTTGGAAGGCCAAATCATGAAGAGCCCCTGGACCTCGCCGTTGGGGGCCGTTGCCCCCTAAACCCCCCACTCGGGGGCTACCGCCCCCCCGGACCCCCTGTTTCTCAGGGGGAAAACCGCTCCCCGAACCCCCTGTTTCCCAGGGGGCTATCACCCCCCGAACCCCCTAGAGCTTCATGCTATATAGACATTGTAGATAAAAATGCTACCACCCCCCATAGATAAAAATGAATCCAAATGCGCGCCGAGAAGGGCCCAATATTATGCCCCCAACTGTATGCACATTGCACTCACATCTCCAGTGAAACGATTGCAAAAGTGATCATCATCCATACAGTTGATAGCCCAAACTGTAGGATTAACATTTATTGAAAACCAGAGCAAATGACAACCAAATAGCTACTGAAAATAAGATATGTTTCGTCTACTGCACTTCTGAGAGGCAAAACGTTGGTTTGACCATTGATCCCCTAAAAAAATTTCAGCCATAAGCTATTTTTCCAATTTTTTTTTTTTTGTTTTTTGCGATTCTGGGTTCAAAATCGCGACTCGCGAATTGTGGACCCAACGAATCGCGATTCGGTGCATCTATGTCTTGATATATGTATTATAAAATTTTTTATATTTATATTTTTTATATTCTAAAAATTTGCATTACGACCTTATGCTATAATGTTCATTTTGATCCAACTAATCAGCTATCTTGATATATTGCAATTTTGAGACAATGCAATTTATTTATTTTTTACTTAGCTTTCTCTTTACAAAGAATGACATGGAGGGCAAACTTCAATTGATGATTTGTTATCCGTATTGGTGGACTACAAGGAAAAGAGAGTTAATTTTTGACCTAATCTATGCAACTAGGTGATGTGTTATATATGAAACTTTCTCATCCACACTCAACGCTTTATCGAAGTTGTAGATGTGATTGTAGCATCGAAGTCATAAAACCGTGGGATACTATGGTATCAGATTAGTAGAACTCTGATTATAACAGAAGCTTTGATACCATGTCGTAAAACGAGAGGTTAGTCAGCGGAAGTTCGAGCGGGTGCGGTGTAGGATTGGAAGAATGTCAGTTAGCAGCAGAACAATTCAAGAATGAATGATTCAGATAAGCACAAATGAACAATACAATAGTGAGATTGGAATTGCACTCTGATTAATATCAACAATGAGTACAATGGCTTGAATTGATAACTTCAGCTTGTTGAGCGTGATAAAGCTTGACTCCAAAAACTCGAAATTAATTCAGAAGAAGTTTTCTGATGAAGATTAAGTCTTAACTAACTTCCTATCTACAGTTTGTTGGTCTATTACAAAATATCTTTTACTTGCTAAATATCTAATTAGCATTAAATGCTATCTGTCTCATTTATTACAACCGCCTTTGAATGTACAAAGTAGGCGGACTTTTACCACGGATCGGATTTCTAACCGACAATATCGAAATTTACATTGATTCAAAAATTACAATGACTCGAAAATTACGTATTTTTTGAGTCGATATGATATCGAAAAATTCTAAAAACTAAGAGTCAAGTTTTTGCTATAAAAATTTGAGTCATCCTTTTTTTGGTTTTCTTGTATAAATATATACAGCTTTCAAGATGCTCATTATTGAATGGATTTGAGGCTGAGCATCGAATTTCAACACTCCTCCTTAATGTGGATCCTAACAAATTGTTGAATCCTGAGATGGTGCTCCTTTGATAAAGCCTTGGTGAAGTAATTTTCTGCCATTGAATCTGTCCTGCAATAGACCAATGATACTCCTTGCTTTGCACTTTCTCTCTTAGGTAGAGATACCTTATTTCGATATGCTTGCTTCGAGAACGAAATCTCGGATTTAAAGAGAGTGCTATAGTGCTTTGGTTGTTACAAAAAATGGCCGTTGGATGTGACTATGCAAGGTCGATTTCTGCACGCAGGTGCCTTAGCCAGATTGCCTCCTTGGTAGCATTTGTGGTAGCAATTTTGATTCGGTTGATGACAATGCTACTGAGGTATGCTTTCGGCTGTTCCAAGAAATTGGGCCTTGATTGTATAAAAATACAAATCTAAAAGTCGACCTTCTGGTATCGATATCTCCCGTCCAATCTGCATTTGTGTAGCCGTGAAGAATATTGGCACATTGACTACCTCCATAACAGATGTTGAGATTCTTGGTTGCTTGGACGTATTTCATGACCTTTGTAAGTGCTTTCCAATGGGTTAGACTTGGATTCGATAGGAACTGGCTAAGTGAACTGATCGAATATGCAAGGTCAAGTTGTGTGGAGATCATTGCGTACATCAGTGAGCCGATAATGGAGTGAAACGGATATTGCTTCATTTTCTCCTTTTCTACTTCAATTTGAGGAGATTGTTCCTTTGATAGCTTTAGTCCAAGGTCGAGTGGAAAGAGGCTTGGTTTGCAATTGGCCATTCCATACTTTTCCAACACGTTGGTGAGGTATCTTTGTTGACTGATGAAAATCAGTCTGTTGGGTCGAATTTTGGAAAATTTTGATTCCGAGACAGTAGTGGCTGGACCCATATCAGTCATTTTATGTATTTCGTGTCCTCCATCAGATTCAGATTGTTACTGAATAATAGAGTATCATCTATATAGAGAGTGATGATGATGTAGAAATTCGATACGGACTTGAAGTAGACATTCGAGTCTACTGAGTTCGGAATGAAACCATTCTCAATAAGAAATGCATTGATTTTTTTGAACCAGGCTCTGGGTGACTATTTCAGCCCATAGAGTGCCTTGTGAATTTTGCATATAAGGTGTTGCTTACCTCGAACTTCATATCCCTCTGGCTGTGACATATAGATTTCCTCTTCAATGGTCTTGTTGAGGAAAGCAGTCTGGACATCCATTTGATGGACTTTGAGATCTGCTGCAGCTGCAAAGGAAAGTAATAGTCGGGGATCGAAGCATGCTTTGACAACAAGGCTGAAGGTATCAGAATAATCCAGATCTGGAATCTGGGAATAGTCTTTGGCGACTAGTCTGGCTTTATATCGATTCAGCCTTCCTTCAGTATCATACTTCGTCTTGAATATCCATTTGGATGGAATCAAATTTCGACCCTTTGGCAGCTCAGTGATTATCCACGTTTGATTTTCTATCAGAGAGTCGAATTATGTGTCTATCACTGCTTTCCATTGATCAGCATCTTTGAAACTGTGTTTGGTTCCTGCACAAAGTAATAGGCTGCATCATCTATAAATCGGGATGGAGGTTGTCTGGGTCGATTCGATCTTCTTGGCTAAATTTCGACCCTCTGATGTGATTCGACCCGTCGAGGTTGTGACTCATTTTTCGAGTCAGTATCGATTTTCTGGTTTTTGATCCTGGATCTATTTTTGATACATGGATCGAAAATTTCTCGAGCTTTCCCTTTGTGGTTGATAAATTGATCTTCCACAAAAATGACATCTCTACTGGTGTATGAAAAAACAAATTGTTTCTGGCCACAAAGCTATGATAGCTTTAGAGCTCAAGGCAGAAGAGAAACAAGGGAGCTGCATGGTTGCGAACAGAAAAGCTTTGAAGACCGAAGACACAAAGACGAGAGTCAAACGTTCATTGACTGAAGGTCACACGAACAAGAGCACGAACACGAACATGAAGACGAAGATAAAAGGTGTTAGCAACAAATTAAAATCAAAGTAAAATAAAACACTGTGGCATCTGTAGTGTAAGTCCACGTGTGAGTACTTGTTAATAAATTCTTACCATGGCATGTGTGTTATAAGTCCATGGGTATAAACTTAATTAAATTCTAAACTTCTAAGTTAGAAAACTTAATTTAGAGCACTTAAACTTAGAAACTTAAGCTTAGAAAATAAAAGATTTTAAGTTATATTGAGTTCTAAGTTTAGAGTCTTAGACTTTATGAGTTAGAATTTGAGAAATTTAGAAGTCTCAGAATTGCAAGTTTTAGAAATTAATCCCATAAGTTAGTAGAAGCTTATGGAAGACCCTTTTTGCTATAAGAAGAGAGGCGTTTCCTTTGTAAAATAACAGTTTTGAGATTATGCTAAATTGCTATCTCTTTTGAGATTATCTTGTTGTTTCACTTGTGTTCCCATTGGAAGGTGCATAGCTTGAGGGAAGGTGCTCGGGCCTCCTCTTGCCTCCTTTCACTGGATTATTGTGGCATGTTTTATTTGTTAGTTATTTAGTTAGCCGCAATTTATTATTTCATTTCCCTTTGGGAATTAGTATTAGTTTTACGGTTTGCTAGTTGGGAAGCCTTAGCAAGCCTAGTTTATTGTTGATCCTTGCTAGTTGGGTACCGCCTTAGCGAGTTTATTTACTTTCCAAGGAGTGGCTAGTTGGGTACCGCCTTAGCCACACCTTAATTAGTTTCTATTCCAAGCACTAGTTGGAAAGCCTTGGTGCTCTCGTTTCATTTATGTTTTTTATTTCACAGTTGTTAAGCTTTGTAGAAGGTGGACGACCGGTCTACCACTATACTACGCACAAACCCCTCATTAGACCTAGCCACCGTAGAAAGTAGAAATACTTCCAACATTGGCACCATTGCCGCTTTCTAAGTTTTTTTCTACATAGCTTACTTGTTTTCTTTAATACTAACGTGCTTGTGCATATGCTTGCCTGTTATTTTCCTTCACACTACAACACAAGACTTTTCTCGAGGTCCTACACGAGCTGCTGAGCAACCTATCAAGTCGGGGGGAAGCAACAAAAGTGTCAGCTTGGACATTTTCTTTGAAAGAAGTGACCCAAGTGACATTTTTTTTAATCAAACAAGTATATCAGAATTCGCCGATCTGTCTGCAGCCATAATCGACATTGATCTTCGATTTTATCACCTCCGTGAATTCTGACCCTGTTCAGAGTTTTCAAAAACCCACTAGTTTATTGGCAAAATCCTTTGTTTTCCACCCTAATCTTTGTGTCGAAATTCGTCGGCTTCACTGAGGCTAGATCTATGTAAAATCAATCCTCCAGCAGCTCCGCGAATTTTATCTCAGAGATTTAGCCTGTTTTCTACCAGAAAATCACTTTTTCACTATTATCCTTGTCTATCAGCAAAACTTTCGTTTCAGAATTCGCCGACCATACTAGGAAATCGCCCACAGTCTGAACAATTTCTATACATCCTCTACAAATTATGTCCTTTCCAAAAAATTCAAAAAAAGTAAAAAATCAATATTTTGTCAATGAAAACTCCTTATCAGAATTTGTCGACCATACCATAAAATCGTACGAAGTCTGAATGATTTCTAGCAAATTCTAAAAATAAAAATAAAAATGCAGTATCAAAATTCGTCAACCATACCAAGAAATTGCCCATAGTTTGAACGATTTCTATACATCCTCTGCGAATTCTGTCCTTTGCAAAAAATTCAAAAAAAAAATTAAAAAATCAATATTTTGTCAATGAAAACTCCTTATTAGAATTTGCCGACCAAGCCGTGAAATCATTCGAAGTCTGAATGATTTCTGGCGAACTCTAAATTTAAAAAAAATGCAATATCAGAATTCGTCGACCATACCCGAAAATCGCCCACAGTTTGAACGATTTCTATACATCCTCCACAAATTATCTCCTTTGCAAAAAATTAAAAAACTCAATATTTTGTCAATGAAAAATCTTTATCAGAATTCGTCGACCATATCATGACATCATCCGAAGTCTGAACGATTTCTAGCGAATTCTAAATTTTATATATATATATATATATATAAAATCAGTATTTTCTCAGTGAAAATCTCTTATCAGAATCCGCGAGTATTGTATTCTGATTCAGCAGTTAAATGTGAATTTACAAAGTGCAAATAGGCCTTTACATGAATTTAGGCACTATAGCACATTTACATGTATAAAAATTAAATTTTTTTATAATATATAACAATAAGTCAGATAATGTGGGATCATGAGGCTCCACATATCCCCTTCTTCAGCTGTGCAGCGGCTCGCAAACAATTTGCTTACATTCTTCGCTGTCGCTTCCTGTTGGCTGGCTTGCTATGAAAAATAGCCTTAGCTCAGGCTTCATTTTCCTCATTAACTTGCTCTAAGGTCATTGCTTTTATAGCAAGATAATAATTATTCTTTTAATTGAATGAAAAGGGAACACCAAGGCTTCCCAACTAGTGCTTGGAATAGAAACTAATTAAGGTGTGGCTAAGGCGGTACCCAACTAGCCACTACTTGGACAATAAATAAACTTGCTAAGGTGGTACCCAACTAGCAAGGATCAACAATAAACTAGGCTTGCTAAGGCTTCCCAACGGTAAGAATTTATTAACAAGTACTCACATGTGGACTTACACTACAGATGCCACAATGTATTATTTTACTTTGATTTTCATTTGTTGCTAACATTATCCCCCTCCTAATTGGATTGGCGGTCCCACACCAATGGCAATATAAAGAACCCCGCTCCTTATGGTGTGGGAGGAGTCAAGTCGGAGCAGCTTGTAGATGTGGAATATTTTGTAAAGTGTTGCTCCGTAGGTGATGAAGCTTTGAAGAAGTATGAGCGTCTCTAGCAGATTTGGCTCTTTGATGGTTTGTAGTTCCAATTGCTCATGTTGATGATTCAATGGATGATGTACAAGAGCTTGGCTTGTTGAATATGGTATGAAAACAACACAAGGTGAGAATGAACGGTAATGAGATGAAGATGAGGCAAGATATGAGTCGGATATGGGGGTGGTGGTGGAGATGAATGAATAGATCAAAGGTTTGTTGCTCATAGTTGTCTCTTGAAAACATAATGGCAGAATTGTGATTGTCGCATTGTAGCTTAATTGTACCGTTAAGAGCTCCATGAAGGATTGCTTGGAATAGAGGTCTGAACGATTGCCCTTCCTCTTTTTTTTTCTTTTTTTTTTTGAATAAAGTAGTGCCCTTTGAATAGTCAACAAGTGAATAACTTGCTGATTTCTTTAATTGCGAAAACACCACTTGTTGTTTTGTGAAAAATCTCCAAGGTCCTTTTGATAATATGATTGTCTTGGCTTGTCGGGAGTTATGAATTGACATCGTTTGTATGTTGCAAATATTGTAGACTTGTCTGCTCTACGAAGTGCTTCAAGGGAGAACTAGAGCAAGTTCAGAATGATCAATCGGGTGGGAATGAGGTCTTGAAGCATGGATGAGAAAAGTGAGATGAAGCTTCAAGATTAATTATATGGTGGAACATGGGAGAAGGAATGGATATGGACAAGGTATGCTAGGGATCTTGTGTGTATTTTTATACATGTTCATAACCAATGCTCAATGTACAATTTTTCAAAGAGTCATCATTGTTTGCCGTTGAAAATGACATTTGTCCTTGGGGTTGTGTATTTATAATTCCATTCACTGATGGATTCAAGATTTCTTCGTCATTGCAACTTTTGAGCTTGTTGAAGTAGCTAGCATGGATATACAGCTAGAAAAGCGTGGATTTTGTATCGCTTACGTAAAATCAACTGCTTATTGAAGGTGGTTGTGGTTTTTGTGAACATTAAATCTTGTTGGGAAGATGGATCTTTTGTTGGATAATATTGGCAGCCCAATAATGTGCTCCATTAGTTTCCAAATAGAACATTTGTTGTGAAGTCCCTTAACTGCTTTTCTCCAACCTGTATGTTGTTTCTTGGGAGTCCACTCATGAAAAGATACTGCTTGGAAGCTTGTGTGAGGGGTCTCTAGCTTGTGTCTTCTGAGTAGTGATTTTTCCTCACATTTGAATTGTGCTTTGGGGTTGCACAACATTGCTTGTGAAGATAATTTGTGTTGGGCGCACACCGGTAGATAATATCTGATGGAGTATGGTGATAATGGCGATGCACAAGGTAGTGTTGTTGTGTGATCTTTCTGACTCTATACAACAATTGAATGTTTTGGATTAGAAATTGAAAGTTACGCGTGAGTACTTTAAAGATTATTTGACTGACAAACATGCAAGAAAAAAAACATAACATAAAAGGGTGTAAAAAGAAAAGTAAAAAGATGAGCAAACTAAAAGAACATGATCACAAAACGACATAGGTGTTACGGACTTACAAACACATATTCAGACTCACATAACAAACATCAATCAGTAAATCTCCCAGAAGTAGCACAACTGTGTCAGCGCAAGCGTGAAGGGCAATCCTTAACATGGTGTTCAATGCCACAATTTTCACAAGCTCGTGGAAGACGAAGTTTGTCTGGGCAGCGAATACTAGGATGTTTACCTACACAGATAAAGCATCCGCGTATTGCGGGAAATTGTTGCATCGCAAACACAACTTGGTTTGGATCGTAGATCGGGGCATTAGGATCATACGGATAATATACCACCTGTGGAGCCTCATGATCCCACATTATCCAATTTATTGTTATACATTGTCAAAATTTTCAATTTTTATACATGTAAATGTGCTATAGTGCCTAAATTCATGTAAAGGCCTATTTGCACTTTGTAAATTCACATTTAGGTTAGAATTTGCGACATTCTATAAGAGATGCAGTAGCGGATCTCAACCAACGTTTTGACGGTTGGTAAACGACATTGAGGCCGGTGATCGTTCCTATAAGGTCGACACTTTGTGCCATTGTACTTATGCATTTGCACAAATCTGAGTATCAATAAAGAGAGAAGAGCAAGTTTCTATAAACTCAAGCATACTTTCCCTCTATCAACTTTTATAGCATTACTTCTTATCAATTGAGTGAATACACTCTGTATGATCTGTGATTGTTTGTGATACTATTTTGTTTGCGTCACACATATTTCTCATGTTTTACTGAATTTCAGCCACTCTAACACAAATTTTTAGACGTCACCAATGACTAATGTGTGTAGGGAATTAGCCGAAGCTGTTAGGCATAACCTTAAGCATAACTTCTTTCAATTTTGAATGAGCTACATGTTCAGATAATGAATGTGTTTGATGCTCAAATCTGTTTGCCTGCGATAAGAACTAATTCTGTGTCTGATTAAGAGGAATCTTTAGCCAATGCGATTCTGTTTGATGAATCTGTTTGCTAGTTGTTGTTTGATCTGATTGCTTAACTGTTACCCGAAGGGCCCGAAAGGTATAGTAATCTTTATAATCACAGACCTTGACCAAATTGTTTCATCATTGGTGTTCTTGGATGCCAATTTATTCAAATATCTTTGGATAATCAGATATGTTGCTATAGTATTCATTGTGAATATTACACATTCCAGTCTATTTACCATTATACATACACTTATCATACAAAAGATGAGATTATTCTCCCTCTTGGGGAACAATCAAACCTTTTATACTACTTAATTCATTGATTTTGTGGAAATCTATAATGACTAGGCCACCACATAATTTGGCGCCATTGCCGGGGAAATGAATTTCATCTTTTGCAATAATTTTAAGTGTATTACGTACAACGAATCTTTCTCATGTAACACATACCAATAACATACTCTCAAACAACTATTGAACAGAAACGTTTAGAGCATGCACATTGATTAGAAGCATATAGGAAATCTAGAGATTTGTATTTGCAGAATTTGCAAAACTCGTCAGTTAGAGCAAGATTAACATCTGAAGCGTTTAATGATCTTCTAAATGCTACTACAACATTTTTAGATTCATCTGATAAAAGATCCGTTGAAACACCAAGTTCTACAGATTCATCTGAACCAAATTCGTCTTATTCTACTTCCAAACCAAGTTCAAAATCAAAATCTTCTTCATCAGAACCATCATCTGAGCGTAGTCTAGATTCTAATCCTCCAAATCCTCCAAGTCCTCCAAGGTCATCTAGCTCACCACCACCTGATAATATGGCTAACCCAGTGCCACCCACATCTACAAAAATCAGATACGATTTCTTTAAGGGATTGTCATCTGAAGAAGCGGATAGTTATTTCTCACAGTTTGAATCCATTACCATAGCAAATAAAGAACATACGGATGAGGACTAAGTTAGAATTTTGTCAGGTCTTTTGTGGAAGCAGGCTAGGATTTGGTACAGTCAATTAGTACCGGAGACGATTAATACTTGGAACGCATTAAAAGCAGCATTCCTTAAACAGTTTAGGGAAATAAGATATTCCACTAGATTGTTGGCTCGGCTTAATTTTGTTGAGAAAAAGCCAAAGGAATCACTTAGGAAGTATACTCATAGAGTGTAGTAAATATTCTTTAACGCTTAAAGATAAAAAAAAAAACTAAGACAAAATCTGCGAAAACCGCAAAAAATGTGAACAATGAGACAAAAAAAAAACGAAGGTCGCAGAACAGTTAGTAAAAATTCATAATAGTAAGGAACTAGACCTTGATAGGCCTACTGAAAAACATTATGATGTTGATATTAGTTCAAAAGCTAAAAAGCTTTTAGACGAAAAAACTAGAAAAGTTAAAAAAGTAACATTTTCAAATCCAGTTATAAGTAGCGAGATACCTAGAGATCCATCGCCACTTAGAAACCGTTCTTATGATATAGTAAAGACCTTGTCTCCAGAATGTCCAATATAACTTTTAAACAACTATTAGACGATAATCAATATTACAAGAAAGAAATTAAGCAATTTTTGCAAAATAGAAAGAAAAGAAAAACGAAGTTACCATTCGTCAACGTAGGATTAGTTAATTACGGTGATGAAGGTCAACCCGAGATTCAGGTAGTAATCAATGGCTGCATCTTAGATAGTGTACCCATAGATTTCGGATGTAGCGTAAACATAATGACTGAAGAAACAACATATGAGTTAGGCATTCATCATAGAATAGCACCCACCTTAAGACATTTAAGATTAGCTTATGCAACTAGAAGATCACCAATAGGAGAATTGTCTCAAGTTATAGTTTATATTGGGGACCATAAGTTTCTTATGGATTTTATAATATTAAGAACTACAAGACAATTCCCATTTCCAAATGAAAATGATAATACACTAGACATAGCTATGGTTGAGATTCAAGATACGTTTGCTACTAAAATACCTGATTTTCTAATAGGGAAAGAAGAATTACCTTTCTTACTCTGTACTTTCAAAGCACACAAAAATGCGTTCAGATGGATTACAAACGCACATGACTGTTATTTTCTAAGGTGGCTACGTTTATTTCTGGATCTCTTGATATACTGACTCCTCTCCTTATGGAGAGAGCAGGCCTTAAGGAGATTTCATATCGGAGTATCCTAAATGTGGATACCAGCCTATTCTGGCAGTGTGATTCATCCACTGAATTTTATCTTAATGTGCCTAACAAAATCACTTCGATGTGGTCTACATTGCAAAATGCCATTCAAGTGTACCATGGTCAAGCCCTATATGAGTACGTGACTTTACATATAATAATGGGACTCAGGATGCAAGAGAACTTTATTTAACAAAAACCACAAGCTCATGTCTATTTTAACGTACATAAGATCAGACTTTTCTAAATTTATTAGCTACTACCATTAAAGGAAGCATTTGCAGTATTATCATGCATAGATAAGATTTCACATAGTAACGAGTAAGGCTACCCACCGTATTGGTGAAGTTCCGTATAACATCGTACCTGAATGATAGACGAAGTCATCTCTTGCGAACTATCCATCTTCAGCTGTTTTAACAAATCACCTACGTGCTAGAAGATTCAAACCGAAAATATTGTGTTAAGCATAGAGTACTTCTACCAACCTCATAGTCTTTATCAATAGTTAATCCATCATTTTCCCGCAGATTATTAACTTATCATTCAACTTTTCAAGAGCATTTCCTTCCCCACAATATCCACAATATATAGATTATCATATTTTGTGCACACATCTTTTCAGGGAGAAAACTATCAAGCCAAGCTTTCTTCATGCTACATTCTTTAGAAGCCATTATACTTTTTATCAAAGGTAACTATCATCATAGTTTCTATCATTCTACCAGAGCAATCATCCGGGGGATTTGCCCAAGTTGTTTGGTGCTTGGACTCCCAAAAAACGGACGTTACGGGATATCCATGGGGGCTAGCATAGCACGAAGGTGCTCTAGTACCTAGCGTTGTGACCGTAGTCATGTCTCTGTCCATCAATATAGTGAAGGATAGTTTCTTGCATGTAAAATATAAATGTGAACCTAATACATTTCTTTTGCTCTTGTATTGATCAGTATGGCTTTTGCCCTGATATGACTTCTTTAAAGGGCGGAATGTATTGCTTAGTAATGAAATAAATGATTGAGAAGATTGGACGTACTTTTAAAAAAATGCAATTAAGCTGATAAAGTACTAAATCTTGTTTCGGACATGGATAACAATTGATGCTCAACTATGACACATGTCTTCCTCATGTGACTAACTTGTGCGGTTTTGTTGTGTGGGATGGTGGCAGGTAACAGCTGGGTGTCTTAAAACATGCTTCACTTTATGGTACTTTGTACTGTTAAACTTTATACAACTGTATTTTTACCTGTTATGCTATAAATTGAAGGGTTCAAAGGGTTTGGTCTTGACTTGTCAAGAGGGACTATGTGAAATCTTGTTACTCTCAATCTAATATAAATTTTCTATCAAGCACCATCTATTTATCTATCACTCTTAAATACCCTAAACTAATGCATAATGCATAATGCAAAAAAAAAACACATTCTCTCTCTCTCTCTCTCTCTCTCTCTCTCTCTCTCTCTCTCTCTCTCTCTCTCTCTCTCTCTCTCTCTCTCTCTCTCTCTCTCTCTCTCTCTCTCTCTCTCTCTCTCTCTCTCTCTCTCTCTCTCTCTCTCTCTCTCTCTCTCTCTCTCTCAACACCATCTATTCATCTATCATTCTTAATCCTAAATAAATATAAATCTAACAATCTATTACTACCATAGACTATATATTTATCTATAATCTTAAATTCTAAATCAATGCAAAATGCCAAACACACACAAACACATCTCCTCTCTTTCTCTCTCTCTCTCTCTCTCTCTCTCTCTCTCTCTCTCTCTCTCTCTCTCTCTCTCTCTCTCTCTCTCTCTCTCTCTCTCTCTCTCTCTCTCTCTCTCTCTCTCTCTCTCTCTCTCTCTCTCTCTCTCTCTCTCTCTCTCTCACACACACACACACACACACACACACACATTATAAATCTAACAATCTATTACTACCCAACACTATCTATATCTATTTGTCTATTAACCTAAATTATAGATCAATGCAAAATTCAAAACACATACACCTCCTCTCAAACACACACATACACTATCCTAAATAATTCTAACAATTTATTATAAACACTATCCTAAATCAATTCAAAAATAAAAAACACTCTCTCTCTCTCTCTCTCTCTCTCTCTCTCTCTCTCTCTCTCTCTCTCTCTCTCTCTCTCTCTCTCTCTCTCTCTCTCTCTCTCTCTCTCTCTCTCTCTCTCTCTCTCAACTTTATTTTTCAAAAAAAGAACAAAACATAAACTCCAAAAGTTTTTAATATCTTCAAGCATACACTAGCAACCCACTTGATGTTCACAAAGACACAAGTAGCAAGATCCTCTTGATCTTGATTCAAAATAACTCGTAAGAAGGATTCTACAAAACAATGCTCAAGAAAATTAAAGTTGATTTGATTCTAGAAACTCACAAAGGTTTTACTTGACTTTGATCTCCTCAAATCAAACTTCTAGCCCCTCTATGGACTCCTAGTTTTGCTCCACAGTCTCTCTTGTGTTTTCCTATCAATCTTAGGGGTTTTTCCTAGTAGTCTTTACGTTGGTATCAGAGCCCGACTAAGATGCCGGTTTTGGATGGGATGAGAGAAGTTCTACATCAAATCGGAATTGGAACGCACTTGGATTCACATCCCGGTTGGTGTTGTTTTTTCAAGGGAAAATTGGGTTTGGATTCACTAATTCTTGTTTTGAGCATGCTTTTCAAACTTGGTGGTAGAGTGCTCTTCTCCTAGTTTGATTTTATTGAGATGTTGTGGATTAGTGTGGAATTCATTCTTATTTTTTTGAAGCCTTGAGAAAGTTTTCGTTTGAAGTAGAATGATTAGCATGAGTAAATCCACTTTTTTGGTCTAAATCTGTTTTTTTAAATGAACAATATGCATGAATCCATAATGTTTTGGACAGATTAAATTTAGATTAGTAACAGATGGTTTGTTGATAGATTGGTGTGAATCAATGTATCTTGATTGAATAAACTAACTGTGGCTGGGAATCTTGAATTTAATGATTGCATGTGGAAAATTTGTGCTTTTTACAAGTCTAATCCTCTTGTGTTTCATGCAAACTGTAAACATAGAATGGAAAATGTAAGTTGCCTATTATTTTGAGAAGCAGATAAAGATTTTGAATAAGTGATGCATGTAGTTAGTGAACTCTGTGAAACCTTTCTCTAGTTGATGCTTTCTTCCCAGACCTCTGAACAGTGATGCTATTTTGTGCTATCAGTTGTTGATCTAGAATCTTGACCTATGGGAACTGGTCTGTTGTCTCTTGTCTGATTGTGAAACCCATTTTTGGAGTCCTTGAAACCTTGAATTGTTGTTGATAACTGTGAGACAGTCGGTTCTTGCTTTATACTATTTTTCTCAGACTTTGATTTGCATAAATGATGCAAATAGAAAAACACCGGTGCAAAGAGTAGGTCAGGCTTTGCTTTGTCGGTAGCTTGGACTGTGGGCCATGATGCCAGATTCTGGATGCAATGAACTGTGGAAAGAAGCTTTTCTGACAGGACAAATTGGAAGCAAGTCATGTTAGTCGCAGTGTTGAAGCAGGATGAATGCCTGCTAGTTTAGCCCTGCTGAAGGTCCGAGGTGGAGAGCGATCCCATTCCCTTCCTGCATGTGGAAAAACCTCTCTCTCTCTCTCTCTCTCTCTCTCTCTCTCTCTCTCTCTCTCTCTCTCTCTCTCTCTCTCTCTCTCTCTCTCTCTCTCTCTCTCTCTAGTGTCACGATGGTGGCAGCTGGTGTAGGGAACTACTTCCCTTTCCTAGGAAAAATGTTGTGAGGCTGGTTCCTCGGGTTATAATAGCAATAGAGTGAGGTATGGCCCATAAAGTCGCAGATATTGAATGTGAAACCTTTGTGGGGTCTAGGCTTTTGCTTGTGCATGTTTTTCTAAAGTTAAAGTTGATTTTGTTGCATGGTGTAGGACGGCAGTTGGTTGAATTACATAAATGTCTGTATCGATGCTTTTGCATGCCGGTTGATTGAGGTTTTCTATGGGCTTGACGTTTGATAACTTGAAAGTTGATTCCAAAATGGGTTGCCAAATCGACTCGATGAATTTAAGTTATCAGCACCCAGTAAGAGGAATTTCGGTTTCTTGGTGCTCGGTTGTCAATGCTAGAACCTTGGTTTTTGGATATTGTTTTTCGGTCTTGGCAAGAGGAATTTATTTTTTCTTCTTCTCCATGGGCAATATGCATGCTTGAGGCCTTATCATCTACCATTCTATCGAAATCCATTTATGTGAAAAGAGATATTCTAGGCTTAAGAAATTGAAACACATTAACCTTAGAATCTATCTAAATTCTAAGTCTATTCGCACAAGTAGTAATTTATATGACATAACAGTCTTTCAGAAGAATAAGTTCATGCTAGAAAGAATCATATAAACCAGTCTGATGTCTTATATTCGAGAAATTACTAAGAAATAAAGGATAAATTAAGAAAGTGAGAAATAGATTTGAGAGCCTCTGATTTTGTAAATAATAAGCTACCAAAAAAACAATGAGCCTTGACTAACTAGCATGAAATAGTATTGACGCTAATAGTAAGCCAATTCGTTCCATCGCCGACCAATCATCCTGCATCAAAACTTTTGAACACTTGCACATGTTTGCCTAAAAACTAAAAAAGTAAGGGTTTTATTATTATTATTATTATTAAAACATAAACCCCATGGGCCTCCCAAAAAACAAACCCTATCTTCTTCCAAGAAATGAAGATTTTAGGGTCGGCTCCCTCTACCAACAACAAAAGAGAGAGTGACTCTAGCAACCGCAACCCTCGGGAGAGAGAGAAAAAAGAAATCAAGCATGGAAGAAGGTTGTTTCACGAGAGAGAGAGAGAGAGAGAGAGAGAGAGAGAGAGAGAGAGAGAGAGAGAGAGAGAGAGAGAGAGAGAGAGAGAGAGAGAGAGAGAGAGAGAGAGAGAGGGGGGGGGGGGGACAATTGTTCTGGATCGCGCTTTTCATCAGCACATTCACCATGCATTACCTTCCACTAATGCTGAGGAACATGTTGAAATCGGGCTACTCCCTTCTTGATTCTGAATTGCTATTGTGATATTTCAAAATCTGTTCTGTCCTCTCAACCAAATGAAGGACTAATGAGAGTTGATGATGGCAATCCACACAAAGGAAATGATATCAGAGTTGATAAAAGTACCATATCCCTTACAGATTGGTATTATTACCACACCAATAGAGTGGTATCAGAGCGGGTTTAGATATACTAGAGTCTTGAGATCAAATGAACCTAAAAAAAATTCATATTTTTTAGAGCTAGTTTATAATTGATTTGTGTACAATCTCTATTCTTCGATCTTCATGGAAGGATCAACCTCAAAAAATTTGATTGATTAATAAGTTCAACGGAGATGATTTCCACATGTGGAAATTCAAAATGAGGATGATACTGATCCAAAAAGAGCTATGGGGATACGTAAATGGTTTAATAGCCAGACCGACTGAACTAGAATTACTACCCATTTGGGAAGCAAAGAATGGCAAAGCACTTGCCATTGTATCCTTAAATATGAAAGATACTCAAATACCTCACGTATCAAATAGTACCACGTCGAAAGAAGCATGAGATATTTTAACAAGCATTTATGAAACATCAGATGTATCGACTTGTCTCTTCTTAAGAAAGAAGGTCCTTACCCTTAAAATGAACGAAGTCACCTCAGTCAGTGATCATCTGAATGAGTTCAAACAGTTGTTGAATCAATTAGCTACAATAGGTTCGTCTATCTTTGAAGAAGACTCTACTATGTCTCTTCTTGCCAGTCTTTCTCTCTCCTACGACAATCTAGTATGATTCTGAGCAATACTCCTACGCTATCACTCCATAAGCTGACTGCAAGTTTATTGTAGGAAGAAATAAGGAGAAAAAGCTTATCCACCTCGAATAAAGAGACAATGATCTTGAGCAACAATTCAAGAAGAAGAATTTCAAGGATAAGAAGACAAAGGTTGAGCAGACACATTCAACACAACAACAACAACACAATCGACAACAAACTACCAAGACCAAACTCTTCTGCAGATATTGCAAGAAAACCAATCACAACAAGAAAGACTGTCAGATTCTCAAGTTGTGGGGTCGAAGATCTCTCATAGTATAGCCCTTCCGCCTGTCAACAAAGGTTAGATCACTGGATAGGTACCTAACTAAGCATAGATGCTACTTTCAGTTAGTTTCCTACTTTCTACCTTAGCTCTACTCACCACTATACTACTCCTCTTGAACTCTACTCCTCTACACTAACATTCTTCATGGTTTTGGTTGAAGAGAAGGAATGGAGAAGAAGAGATTGAGAAGGGAAGAGAGAGAGAGAGAGAGAGAGAGAGAGAGAGAGAGAGAGAGAGAGAGAGAGAGAGAGAGAGAGAGAGAGAGAGAGAGAGTGAGGGTGGACGTTAGCTCAAATGCACATTGTACTTGCTAAAAGAGAAACTTTAATTTTTGAAACCAACAAGCATGAACTTGAAAACAAATGTAAACAACGAGAGCAATAGCAAGCATTGAATTGCAAATGAGGATGCTTCTCTTCCAAAATTGGTAGAGTTTCCTCCTTCTCATTAAGCATGGAAATAGTGTACAAATGGTGCCTTTTTATAAAATGGGGAAGGCCCTTGCGTCTCAATCTTATTGGCTAATATTCATAATGATCCTATCCATTCATCTTGGAACCAACTTGATCCAAGGGTCTACAAAAAGTAAATTAGAAATCACAAGATTCATGTAAGTCCCAATTTGGACCCAACTCTAAAAAGTAATCTCTAAGTTTAAAAATGACATTGGGCCTCTAGCTTTTTAATTCCAAGGCCCAAGTCAAGTTTATTTTATTTACAACTTTAATTGCGTGCTCATTGGGCCATGGGCTTATACACGCAGGATGACATGCACTCGCAACACATTTTATTGGAGGATTTTATTTATTTACACTTTGTTGGGAATACCCCCAACAGGACCCACGGCCTGAAGTAGTGCCGGTCCTTCGGCACTATGCCGGTTTAGTATAGCGTTCTCTTGGACCGCCTCTGGTGGATCAAGTAGCCAATAACATCTTCCATGAAGTTGAGACGGTCCAGTTTCTTCGAGTCCTTTGGCGTGTGGAAGGACTTGTGGACTCCTGTTAGCCATTTCTGATCCACCCATGCTTGGAATCGTTTCGTCCAGGGACCTCCAAGGAATGCGGCTCGGTAATATACGCGAGCGACTAGCAGCTGGTCTTCGACTTTGTCGGAAGCTAGCGCCTTATTTGGATCAAAAAATATGGAGGGAAGAAAATCATTCCATTTTGTTTCAATGCCCATTAAACATTCTAAGTTCCGGGCGTAAGTGGCTGCCGCGCGGACTATGGGATCGGGACAATTGATGTAGTGATTGGCGAATGTGGAGAGAGCCCTTCTGGCGTCTACATCCGTAGTCCACCCATATTCGGATTTGATGATTGGCCAGTTGAGATTGTGTAGTGTGATTTGGTCCAGAGGAGTGCCACATTCCACCCATTTGGATCTTCTTGGACATGGCAAAAAATGCACGTCCACCCGTAACTGTTGTGGACTCGTCACGTAAGCACTGATGGCCGCAGGGTCTCTCTCAAATAACTGTTGTCGCCACTCCGGTTGTGGTTGGAGGACGGGTAAGGCTTGCAATTCTTTTTCCTTGATGGTCTGAGCTGAGAATGATATCTGTCAGCCGTCTCTTGATGACTTGTGGGGATATTTGGATAAAAATCCATTGATGTTCTCCTCCACGGACTTCGGTCTTCGAAAGGCCCGGCTGGTAGATATCGTACGCGAACCTCTAGATGATGTTGCTTGGCCTTGGCTGGTGGTTGCGCCTTGGCTCTAGTCTCACGTTGTAGCAGTCGCATATGGTTGCCCTTGGTCTCGGCCTTCGGACCCTTGATCTGGTTGGAATCCCTCTGCTGCCTACTGGCTCTGATCTTGGTTGGTACTAGTCTGTACAGCGTCAAAATTAGGTGGCGGTGAAATTACCATGAGGGTGGGCTGGGCCTTCATTTCCATTATTGTTGGCACGCCTTGAAGGCTTCCTTGGCCTGGGCGAGCTCTTGCGTTGCGCGTGCCCGATACTTATTGACCTATGCCTGGTAGTTGTTGAGGGTTTGGCTATAAATCTGCACTTGACGCCGTAGAAGATTCATCTCTGATTGGGAAAGTGGCCTTGTGTCTGGTGCAGATTGAGCTAACCAAGCGAGCTTTTTGTCTTGCAAGGCTTTGACCTTCGTCCCCAGGCGCGTGTTCTCTGTTTCCAAAAGTGTAAGTTGCGCCTACATGGGGGCAAGCCGTTGGGATGCTTCAGCTTGAAGCTCCTGCACCTTTGTGGAGGCCTCAGTCAGTGCTTTGGAGATGCTTTGAATATATTTGTTTAGGCCCTCCTCCTTCTGCTGCAGCTTGGCAATCTCCTGGTGCCCTGCTTGTTTGTGTTGTTGATCCAGAATCAGCTCTTGCTGCAACTTGGTGAGGTCTACTCGCAACTGTGTATTACTCGTTGCCAAATGTAGTACCCTACTTTTCAGAATAGCTTTGGCCGCTACCGCATCCAGGATGTATTTTCCTAGAGTTTGGTACGCCGTCGTTAGATCCGTGGGAGCAGCTGGTACACTGGCACTGGCACGGGCTTATGTTGTATCGGCCCTGAAGACGTGTGGAATTCCGTCGTCATTGTCTTCGATCAGGTTTTAATTTATCCTGATGCCATTTGGAGCAGTAGGGTCAGTCCGATCTGGTGATGATACAAAAATTGTTTGTACAAATGCGTCATCAGGCAGCGGTTGGCTACCCTCGACAACCTTTGTTGGCAAAGCGGGTGAGGGTAGATAGGTGGGATGAGCATTGGAAACCGTGCACTTTTGCCTCGAGAAGTACGTAGGCAAAGTTACACAACAGGGGGCCTACTGCAATTCGCTCACGGTTGTTGGGTTTGATGGAGTTTGTTAGTTCTCGAATAAGGAAGCTATGCCAGTTGTATGGCACAACAAAGGGATTAGGGAATTCTAGAAAGGATTCCACTATCTGACTCAGCAGTGTAGATTGGATTCTGTCCTTGCAAAATGTTGAAATAACCAAAAAGTTATTCAACTGATGCGCAGCCGCCTGAATGATGGATTCCGTGATAGCTTCTATTTAGTAACCATAGTTAGTTTGGATGGAGACTTCTAGTGTGGTTTGGGTGACGAATGGTTTGATCAGAGCTTTGGCGTGGCGATGGGAGATGGTTGACGATCACCGGACATAATGCCAACGGTGACCATCGAGTCGTCCTAGGTGGCATAAGCGTGAAGGGCGAGGCCCATGTCAATCTCATAATGAAAGAGCGCCGGGTAAAAACCCATTGCTTCAAGGAGTGGGCCGGTTGTCTGTAGCCA
Source organism: Diphasiastrum complanatum (assembly GCA_029204225.1). Classification (NCBI taxonomy): domain Eukaryota; kingdom Viridiplantae; phylum Streptophyta; class Lycopodiopsida; order Lycopodiales; family Lycopodiaceae; genus Diphasiastrum; species Diphasiastrum complanatum. The sequence continues at coordinate 41,482 of MU832057.1, read as the reverse complement.
TGGTTGGATCAGAGTGTCATAGAATAGAGGCCAAATCTGTGTGGCCTCGTGGATGTCACGCTGGATCATCTGTTTGGTGTCAGAGTCTTCAAAGGATGAGGAGGCCATGTTAGCAAGGATGATTAGTGGTCAAAAAAGTCGAAAAAGTAAAAAAAACGGTGGAAAATGGAAAAAGATGTGGAAATAGTAGAAAACTGAGAATAATGAGTGTTGGATGACAATGATTGTAGTTCAGAACGCATGAGCAGATGACAGTTGGTAGGAAGTTTGGTCGAAAACAAAAAACTTGGTATTTTTAGTGGAAATTTCGGCAGAGCTTCGCTAGCAAAGGTGACAAATGACTCGAATTCAGCCCTTATATAGCAGAATTTAGAGTGTGTATTAGGTGAAATCCACTTTCCCTTGCTCAGTTCTACCCAAATTTTGGCAGGCACCTTTTTTACAGGATTCTAAGACTTCAGAGAATTGGATTTTTAAGATCAGACCATGTAGGCAGGCTAATTTCACTGCTCTGATTCCATCTAGGCACCTTGCGAGGGTTGGTAAGATGATCTTGATGCTCTGCGAGGATTCTAAAAATTCAGCTTCTGGGAACTCTCGCATACACTAAAAAATGATGATTCCTCCATCAAGAACTCTTGCAAAGATTTTCATGGATGCATCTAGGTTAGATCTAGTGACTGTCCAATTTTTAAGAGTTATCTCCCAGGGGATTTCAAAAAATCATGAAAAAAGTGTTCTTTCAGAGTGTTTTTTGACGAGATCTTGAGATTTTCTGATTTTTAACTTTTGTAAACTGGTAATCAACTTCATCCAGGCTTGATCTGACTGTTGGTAGTTCTCTGGAAGTTCTGATGGATTCTTAGTAGTAGATCCATCAGTCAATCTAATGATCTGCTTCTTTTTTATCCTATTAGGATCTAGATCCTCCTTGGATTCTGATGGATTTCTCTGATCTTGCCAGATCTGGCTGAATCTTGATGGATTTAGCTTGATTTGGCTTGATCTCCTTAGATCTAACGGTAATGGCTGAGCTGATTAGCTTTTTGTAACGTGCCACCCCCAATCTGGATCTATCTCACTGTGGTGGCCAATACTTGTGCAACCGGATACCGTTGATGGGTGTGCCGAATGGCATCCCATCTAGCTTTTCTAAGTTCACGGCGATTAAGAATTTCCTTGATCCTATAAGGACCTTCGCCAGTGAATTTTAACTTTCCCTTGATCGCTTTGGTTTTATACATCAGGACCATATCTCCTGAATGAAGATCCTTCTTTTGTAGTCTGCGATCATGCCAAGGTTTGCGTCTTTCCTTTTCAGCTGCCAATGCATGCACAACTAGTAAGTGTGTTTCACGGAGTTTATGCAAAGCTTCATGGCATAGCTGTAGAGATTTGGACTCATTAAGACATTGCGCGGTGGCAATCCTTAATGAAGGAACCAAAAACTCTACTGGCATCACAGCATCCTGACCATATACCAACTGGAAGGGTGTTTGATCAGTGCTTCCTTTATATGTTGTCCTGAATGCCCATAGTGCAGCATGCAACTTGTGTCCCCAATCTGATATTCTAGCCTCAACTGTTTTCGTGAGCACGCTATACAAGATCTTATTGGATGATTCTGCTTGCCCATTACCACAAGGATAATAAGGCGTACTGGTTCTGTGGATCACGAAGAATTCCTCCAACAGGACCTTGATGATGAAATGGCTTCCGCGATCGCTGACTAGTTCCACCGGGCATCCGAAGCGCAGAATGATATTTTCATAAAGGAACTTGGCAGTTGTCCTAGCATCAGCTACTCTTACTACCTTGGCTTCGACCCATTTGGTGAGGTAGTATGTGGCTATGATTATGTACGAGCCTAAGAACTCCTTGCTGCAGGGTGAATTGGACCGATATAATCCAATCCCCATTTTTCGAATGGTGCTTGGACTAAGACTGGATGCAGTAGATCATAATTCAATCTCGTTGGTCTCCTTGCCCTTTGGCACACATCGCACTTTTTCAAGTATTCCTCCGTATCCTTATGAATGGATGGCCACCAACATTCTGATTGCAGGATCTTGCGAACTATAATGTCAGATGCAAAATGACCTCCACCCATGCCTTCATGTGAAAGCAAAATTATTTGGGTGGCCTCATGAGGAAGAATACACCATCGAAGAATTCCAACAGGACCTCTTCGATACAACTGGCCGACAATCAACTGATAAGGTCTAGCCTTCAAGATCAATTTCCATTGTTCCACCTTTGGTAGTGATTTGTCTGGTTGGCCCCGCATTAGATATTCAACAATGTTGGCAGCCCATTTTGGTACTGTGTCTACGTAGAATAAGGCAGCATCTGCCAGCTCATCATCAGGTTGGGTCGCAATCTCCTTTTCTTTGATTCGTGACACATGATCTGCCATGTAGTGTTGTTTTCCCTTGCAAACTACTATCCAAAAATCAAATTCCAACAACAGAAGGAGCCATCTGGTGATTCTCCCGGTGTTGCAAGTTTTATTAACGAGATATAGCAAGGGTTGATGGTCTGTATAAAAAGCAAAATGTGTGGCCATCAAATAGTGTCGAAACTTCTTAACCGCATAAATCATTGTCAGTGCTTCCCGCTCTCTGGTTGAATAATTTATTTTGGTATCACTGAGCTGTCGGCTTGCAAATCGGATTGGAAAATCCTTTTTGTGTTCACTTGGCTGGGTTAAGACTGCTCCAACTGCATACTTCGATGCGTCCTATGCACATAAAATTCAATGGACCAATTGGGTGGTCGTAAGATTGGTGCTGAGACCAATGCATCCTTAATCTTCTAGAAAGCCTTTAGAGCTTCCTCATTCCAATGTGGATCCGTTGTGAGCTTGTAAATTGGTCTGGCTAACTCCGCAAAATCAAGAATGAAGATCCTATTATAGTTAGCATGACCCATGAAAATGTAGACCTCGTGGATCGTCCCCGATGGTGGTAGATCAATAATGATCCTGATCTTTGGTAGATCTGTGGCGATCCCGTGTCTTGACACTATATGGCCGAGTATCAAGCCATGTGTCACCCAGAATTGACATTTTTCTGGATTCAGGGAGATTTGGTATTCGCAGCATTTTTGTAGCACCTTCTCCAAATTGAATAAATGTTCGGAATCTGGTCCATGCACGCACAGATCCTCCAAGAAAATTTCCAGAAATTTTTGAAAATAATCTTTGAATGTCGCTTGCATGACTCGCTGGAAAGTGCTTGGGGAATTGTAAAGTCCGAATGACATCACTTTATAGGCATAAGTTCCCCATTCCGTGGTGAATGTTGTCTTGTGCTGGCCCTGGGGGGCTATTTTCACCTAGTTGTAGCCGCTGAAGCCATCCAAAAAACTATAGGCTTCGTCGCCAGCTACTCTACCGAGGACACTTTTTGTAAATGGTAAAGGGAAATGGTCCTTTTTGGTGACTGCATTAAGTGCCTTCAGATTCACACAGATCCACATTTTGCCATTCTTCTTGGGTACTATAACTATTGGTGATACCCATTCCGTGTGCTCGATTTCGTAAATGAAATCTGCGTCCATCAGCTTCTGCAACTCTTGCTTGATCAGTTCTGTATAATTTGGGTTGCAACGGTAGTACCGGCTCACCTTGGGGACTGCTCCGTCCACCAAGGGTATGGTATGTTGGACTATTGTTGGCGGAATGCCCTTTAGATCACTATAGCTCCAAGCAAAACAGTCTTTATATTCCACCAACAAGGATCGTAGTCTCTTGAATTGCGTGGGTGTTAACTGCTCTCCCACATGCACTATCCTTTCTTCTTCTCCTGGTTCCATAAGATTCATCGACTGTGTTCGCGCAGGTCCCTCAAAGACTTGTTCCGCTGGTGCCTGACTTTGATCAGGTTCTCGTTGGGCTTGCAGCATCATGATTACCATGTCATCCAATGTATAATTCTTGAAAGTATCAGGCATCTCGTGAACTGGAGCTCGTCGAGATTCCTCTTTCAGCATATTGATCTTGGCCCGACTGGTCATTTCTTTATTTTTTGTCACCTGTGTAGAAGATGACGTTGTATCTAAGTCCAACTTGATTGACTTTAAGGAATCCAACACCTTCTTTTTGCTCTTTTTTGTCATTTTGGTGGGTTCCTCCTTGTTGTCTTTCATCGGGACTGTTGTGACATTCGCCTTATGGTTGCGAATATCAATGTCCACTGTAGCTATCGCCTCTTCGGGTAGGTCACTCCATCGGATCACCTAGTTATAGCGTTGTTTCAACTGATTTCTCTTATTCGCAGGTGTCTTGGGTGGATCGATCCTTGAGACTTTCGCCATAGCAGACCTTTGTGGTGGTTGAGCTGGTACCCTCTTGGTTCCGTAACGACCTTGGTCCATGTGGTGTAGGTCATGTTCATCAGTCAGCTCAATCTCCTTATTATAAGTTAGAGCATGTTGCCAAGGGACTAGATCATCGTCCACTGGGTTCTCAATAGGCTCCGCTAACAACCATGCTACGTTTATCATATTCACCCCAAATGTGATTGGTGTGTCCATTGTGTAACATTTGGGTGAAGATGTATTGGGTTCTGGATCTGATTCATTTTGACATGCTGGCAGTGAATAGTTGTTAATGCATCTGTCCATCTTACGACATCCATCTCTGAATGATAGGACGATCAATCATATGATCTGTCGTGGATGATCTGTCATCAGCTTTGTTGCAATAGGTTTCACCGCCCATGTGGTTGGATATACCTTTACAGCCTGTTCTCTATTCTCAAAGGTGAGTTTCCCTGTAACCCAGTTGTGTACTACTTGTGCAGTCCTCAACCATGGTCTTCCCAGTAAAACACGGTATGCAGATGGAGATTCAGGTATATCCATGACCACAAAAGTAATCACAAACTACATGCCTGCTATCTTTATGGGAATATCGACAACTACACCTTTTGGGTTCACACATGATTGATCTGCCACCTTGATGACGAATCTGGCTAGCTTCAATCCTTGTAAACCCCATTTTTCATATAAAGTAGTGGAGATCAAATTGACACCCGATCCGCCATCTACCACTGCCGCCTCGTCCTCGTATCTCTTGTGTTTGATTGGCAAAGTGATGTTGTGTTCCTCACTTTCCCATGCTGCTTCGATGTGGAGGACGTCACTTGTTTCATCATAGCCCGCACAATATATGGGCTCTGGCACTACTAGCTCCTCATCCGCTTTGGCCCATTCAGCTAGAAGGCTTTTCGCTTGTGGTGCAATCCGCAGTAGTTCTCCGAATGGTAAAGTAACATGGCTTGATAGCAAAAGTGTGAGCCTTTCAGTGCGTGGTTCCTCGGGCTCCACCATGTGAAAAGGTGGTTCATGTTGGTGCAACCGATCATTCTGATTAGTGCGCAGTGGTGAGCCCGTTCGACGCCGACTGGAGGTTCTGTGGGATTGTCTCATTCTTGCTCTTTTTTCTCCTCTTGTGCTTTTTGTACCCAGTGTCTTATTTTTTGGTACTGTCTTCTCTCTTCCCTCACATTTGAATATGGCGCTGAAGTTGAGGGTTGATCGTCAGTGATCAATGGTGGTGGTGAGGGAGCCACTTCTTTCCTCTCTTGCCGTATCGTGCGATGTTGCATTGCACAGATGGCATAATCTATGTGTCAGTCTCAGATTTTGCTTTAAGACTGGACACTCGTTTGTTGTATGGTTTTGTGTGCATACTGAACACCATACATTTTCTCGTCGAAGATACTGCAGTTGGTTTGGTTCTGGTTGATGTGGAGTTACTACTACAGTTCCTTGTAAGGCCTTCAGTTTCTGGTCAAACTGCGCCGTAAGTCGCTCCATCTACTGTTTGTGTAATTTTGTCATTTGCTCCAACATCAGTTCTGTGGATAGAGCGGATGCATTTGATGATGATGATGCGATCGAGGGAGTAGGAGTGTGGGTGGAAGGATATTCGTCGTCAGATCCCTCATCATCTTTCCTAATGGCATCTTTCGTCACTTTTTGCAGAGTAGCGTACTGCTCCCGTTGTTTCAGTTCTCTTCTGATGCTTCGTGGTAATCCAGCTAGGAACCACATAATCACCGCATGATCGGGAGTTAGGACTGCACTGCACTCATATCGTAGATGTTTGACCCGTTCAATATAGTCCCGGACCCTTTCTCGTTTTCCCATCTTGACTTTGCTCAGCAGGAGAAACGGGTCTTCTAGAAATTTTCTTGGTTTAAAGCGCGTAATGAGAGCCACTTTAATCGCTTCCCAGGTGGATTTCTCTTCCTTTGACAGGTTGAAAAACCAATCCTGAGCCACTACCAATAGGGACATAGGGAATAACATCAGCTTCTCTGCAAGTGTCCATTCGTCGTAGTTTTTAGAAGCTTGTTCGTAGATCTGGAGGAATCGGATGGGATCTGATGATCCATCATATTTTGGTATTTCCATCCGTGGTGCTCTCTGGACTGCTTGCAAGGGAGCGACAGGTACGGGTTGGCACATTGGATCCATTGGTGCTGGTTTCGGTTCTGCCTCTTGTTGCACAACTGTTAATCTGGGAATGTGTGGTGCCTGATTTGCTATCCTTCGTGCTATTGATCGTCCCGATCTCAAATTCATCCAATGGTGGGTTCCAAAGTGATTGAACCTTGCTTGTACAGTAGGATGCAGTCTGGATCTTCAAGGATCTGATCGATCTGATCGGCCGGAGTGAATTTTAGGCCTTTTACGGTGGTTTTTCCTTGATCACTTTTTACTCCTAGCACTGATTGACCTAAGATTTTGACAATAGCTGGAACTGTTGTAGATATTTCCACTAATCTTGTCTGCGAGGGTTATCTTGTGTGAGGGTTGGCTGTGCGAGGGTTCTTTAGTTGTTTTTGCAGGTAAAACGCTTGATATCTTTCAGATCTCTGGGAAGTAACTCTCGCAAGCTTCACAGTAGCTAGATCTGGGTCAGATCTCACTACAAAATTTTCTAAGAGAGTTAACTCTCACAAGAAGTGAAAATTTCATTGTCTGCAAGAGTTCAAAACCACTTTCTTGGCTTGATTTTCACCAGATCTTCACACTAACTCTCGCAGGTTTCATCATTGATGTAAATTGACATTCTGAATCGATTGAGAGGTTCTGCGAGAGTTTTACTGGAAGGATTTGCTGGATCTTCACTTTTTAGTGATTTTTTAGCACTTAAATCCAATTTTCTGCTCACTAGAATCAAACTAATCTCGCAAGCTCTTTTGTGTCCTGGTCTCACTGAGATGGAACTTCAAAATCCTTTGCGAGAATTCTTGACCACTGGAACTGAAAATTTTGCTGTCTGCGAGGGTTCATTGGTACTTTCCTGTCTTTTTTTCACTGGGAACTCTCGCAGAGGCACTTAGATCTCAAACTAACTCTCGCAAGCTTCTATGTGTCCTGGTCTCACTGAGATGGAACTTCAGAGGGCTCTACGAGAGTTCTTATGAAGATTTGAATTTTTTTGGATTTTTTCAAGGGTTTTTTGAATTTTTTATGATTTTTCTCTGATTTTTACAATCTGCTTGGAACTAACTCTCGTAGGCTTCTATGCAGGTCTGGGACAGTACCTTGGAGCTGCTGCTAGTCATGCAAGGGTTAATTTTCACTGATTCTAGAGATATAAAAATCTGATGGGTTTTTTGGCTCTTTTTCCCTCCAAAATACAGATTGGTGTGTTTTTTGATTTTTTTGGATGTTTGGTTTGGGTTTCAAGCCCTTAGGGGTTGTTCAGGGCCCCTCTACCCTCTCACACCTCCTCCGCTAGCTGTGAACAGTCCAAACACAAAAAATATAGAAAACTAACTCTAACTCCCACAAATCTACTTAAACTACTCTAAAAAGCAAGAAAATAGCTAAAATGCAACTAAACTAGTTAGTGGAAATTTATTCCTAGCAACGGCGCCATTGTGGGGTCGAAGATCTCTCGTAGTATAGCCCTTCTGCCTGTCAACAAAGGTTAGATCACTAGATAGGTACCTAACTAAGCATAGATGCTACTTTTAGTTAGTTTCCTACTTTCTCCCTTAGCTCTGCTCACCACTTACTACTCCTCTTTAACTTTACTCCTCTACACTAACATTCTTCATGGTTTTGGTTGAAGAGAAGAAATGGAGAAGAAGAGATTGAGAAGGGAAGAGAGAGAGAGAGAGAGAGAGAGAGAGAGAGAGAGAGAGAGAGAGAGAGAGAGAGAGAGAGAGAGAGAGAGAGAGAGAGAGAGAGAGAGAGAGAGAGAGAGAGAGGGTGGAGGTTAGCTCAAATGCACATTGTACTTGCTAAAGGAAAAACTTTAACTATTGAAACCAACAAGCATGAACTTGAAAACAAATGGAAACAACAAGAGCAATAGCAAGCATTGAATTGCAAATGATGATATTTCTCTTCCAAAATTGGTAGAGTTTCCTCCTTCTCATTAAGCATGGAAATAGTGTAAAAATGGTGTCTTTTTATAAAATGGGGAAGGCCCTTGCCCCTCAATCTTATTGGCTAATATTCACAATGATCCTATCCATTCATCTTGGACCCAACTTGATCCAAGGGTCCACAAAAAGTACATTAGAAATCACAAGATTCATGTGAGTCCCAATTTGGACCCAGCTCTAAAAAGTAATCTCTAAGTTTAAAAATGACATTGGGCCTCTAGTTTTATTTTAATTCCAAGGCCCAAGTCAAGCTTATTTTATCTACAACTTCAATTGTGTGCTCATTGGGCCATGGGCTTATATACTTAGGATGCCATGCCCTCGCAACACATTTTATTGGAGGATTTTATTTATTTACACTTTGTTGGGAATACCCCCAACACAAGCATAATGAACCAAAGAAGAAGATGCCACAACACCAAGAAGGAGGCTCTGACTCTGTCAGAAATTTCCAAGAAGAAGAAAATGCACTGATGGTACAAGATCAATCATGTAAAGATGCCTATGAATGATATCTAAATTTAGGTGCTTCTCAGCACATGGCTCCTTGCAAGAACCTATTCTCGAATCTCACTGCAACTGAATCAAAGTACATATTCTTTGGAGACTCAAGCTCACACAAAGTCGAAGGCCAAGGCTCTATTCGACTTCAATTCCCAAATGACATCACTAGACAGCTTGACGGTGTACTCTATGTACCCGAATTAATAAAGAACTTATTGTCTATAAACAAGATTACTAATTAAGTAGAGCTTTGTTTACTTCTAGTCGATGTACCATTCTTGACAAGAATTCAAATGTAGTTCTCTCTATACACAGAGAAAAAAATTTATATATCTTGAGTCACAATTATGCACTTTTTGTGAGTAATTCAGATGCTCATGTATGGCATCAAAGATTAGGACACTTGAGCATTAGGTCTATCTTGTATATGTATCATAATAGCATGGTCAAGGATATGAGAATTAATGTTGTCTCCACAAGAAGTCAGACTATCTATAAATGTGCTTGCTAGAAAAAAAATCTAGGTCAAGATTTTCTAAAAGACAGGTGGGGCTAAATACTTCACTAAGATAGATCTCAGGACAAGATAATATCAAATAAGAATTAAATCGAAAGATGTCCAATAGACTGGATTTTGTAGTAGATTTGGCCATTATGAATTCTTAGTGTTGTCTTTTGGGTTAACAAATGCTCCAGCAACTTTTCAACAAATGATGAACGGTTTCATCCATATTTGGAGAAGTTTGTGGTTCTAGATGATATTATCATCTACAGTAAAACCTTTGAGGACTTAGAACACTTGAGAACTATCTTGATGAAACTCCAACAAGAGTTACTCTACATTAAAGAGTCCAAGTGTGAATTCTTTAAGCATGAGCTAGTTTATCTCGGTCATAAGATCACTGCGTATGGGATTAAGATATTGACAATGATAAAATTAAAAAAAAATTTGATTGGCTGACCTCACAAATGGTTAAGCAATTTAGATCATTTTTTAGATTTATGGTTTTCTTTCAAAGATTTATTGAGGACTACGCTAAATTGGCAATGACACCTCAATAAACTGACAAAAGACATTGTTAACAAAAAGAAAAAGAGGAATCAACATAGTCCGCCTATTGTAGGGAATAATGAGCTGAATCTATGTTTTGAGAAACTTAAAACTCTGATTGTCAACTCCCGTTTTACAGATTGTAGATCCAAATTTCTCTTATGTCGTGAGAACTAACACAAGCGATATTGCGATTGGAGCAGTTCTATTACAGACAGATAGGCCATTAGTGTTTGAAAGCAAAAAATCCACGGATCCTCAGTTGGTTATTCTACGCACAAAAAGAAATTATTTGCAGGTATTTGTGCACTGAAAACATGGAGACACTACTTGTATGGTAGTAAGTTTATAGTGTATACGAATTGCCAACCTCTCAAGTATTTTTGTAACCAGCATGATCTTCGGGGAGGAAAGCTCGACGGGCAGAATTGATTCAAGAATTTGATCATGAAATTTGTTATGTAAGAGACAGCTCTAATCAAGTTGCGGATGCTCTCAGTCAGATAGGTGAATTGTCTTTCACCCATATTTCTACGAATCTATATCTTTCATTTAGAGAGAAATATGAAAGCGATTCTCATTTTGTTCGTATTTGGAACAATGTTCGAACTGAAAGAAATGAGGAACAAGTTTACAAGGGTCTCAGCTAACAAAGAGAGATAAGAAGATTGTGGAATAGTTTACCATTTGAGATGGATTATTATTTCGGAATGGAAAAATATCGATGGAATTTGTAGTTGGACTTCCAAAGACCCAATGAAAAAATCATTCTATTTGAGCTATAGTGGACTGTTGGGGATGATGACAAGCTGACACACACAAAGGGTGGTTTGATAGGCCGCAGCGGAATAGAGGCCGTCACCTCCAATCAAACAAAAACAATGATGAAACAATTGAAAATTGATGAATAAGAATCTTGGATTACTTAGAGACTGAGAATTAGAACAATTCTGATTTGATTTAGATGTCAGAGTAGGTGTAGTAGACACCCATAGAGAATGCAAACGATTTAGGCGTCTCAAACAGCCATGCTATTCTATGTTTCTAATAGGTAAGTTTTGATAATGGTGAGAAAGATTGAGAGGCATTCAAACATTCAAAATGAATACAACTGATATGAAGAATAATGCTTCTGTATAAAAGAGTGTTGTAGTAACAACGATATCAGATCACAAAACAATCGTGCAAAGTGCGTGATCCTACTTACAAAAGCTAATGAATGATATCTTTTATAATACTCTTTACTCTCTCTAAAATGATCACTAACTTTGAGGAGTCAGCTACCAGAAGACCGCTTTTGGTCGTTTGATCTCTGTGAATACATGTATTCCACTTCTCTTCAAATGTTCAAATGTTTATATAGATGTCAGAAGAACTTTAGTTATTCTAATTACAGTTTAAAAGATCAATAGCAACCCTTGTACATGATCTGTAGATCGGTTATTGGTGCATCGTGAAGATGTGAAGAGGTACAACAAAAGAATCTCCTTTGTACAAGTCAAAAGCGTGAAAAATGTGGCGTCGTTGCAACTGTAGCTTGAGCCCAAGGGCATGAAGATGAAATCGTGTGTCAACCACATCGTTGACTTGGCAGTTCCCTTCTATCAACTGTCGTTCATTCACTTCGTAGGTGGCCGTAAGTGATGATTTACGGTGTTTGGCAGTGCCTTTGACTTCCTTCAGTTTGCTATTGCAATGGATTGTAGGATGGAGTGTTGTGGTTCATTGCGGTTGACTCCTTCCGTTGGTCTTCACATGTGAGTCCTTGCAAACTTGTGGTGGTGAGTTGCGGTCTGTTTACTTCGACTTTGTAATGCAAGACTTTACGATTTACTTTTTAAGTATCCGTAATCTAGACTCTTTGCAGTTCTTGGTGGTGAGTCTTCGTATATGATCGAAAGCAAGACCTTGCAGTTTACTTCAGTCTCTTTCGTAATGATCGTAGGCAAGGTTCCCTGTGACATCTTGCTTGTTTGGACTTTACGTGTATTTCTACAGTCTGTATAAAAGATAGTGTATTTCTGCAGAATGCTTGAGAGCGGAATTTTCCTTGAAGTGATAAGGAGGGCGAAAAGGATGAGTAGGAGTAAGATTAAACTCCACTGCTATGAATCTGAATTTAAACTAAGACTTAACAATCCTACCATTATGGAATGTTTTTCTCTTGACAATGGTTTTGTCAGAATATCAGCCAACATAATGTCTGTGTGACAATAACTCTCTCTAAGAAAATGAAATTGAACCTCTATGTGTTTAGTTCTAGCATGAGTTCATGGGTTCAAAGATAGAGCGATACAACTCTGATTATCGCACTAAAGTGTAGTAGGGCTGATTTGCGAAAATAGCAAATTTTGAAGCAACCTTTTAAGTAATATATTCTCCTTTCACTACTGATGTAGCTGCAACATATTCAGATTCCGTAGAGGACAACGAAATACATTCTGATTTCTGTGTTCCATGAAATGGGTCCTCCTACAAGGAAACAAATATACCTAGACGTGGATTTTTGGATATCCAACATCTCCTACCCAATCAGAATTTGTATAGGTAACAAGTGTAAGTGCAGCATCTGTAATTCTGTTATAGCGCAAAGCATAGTGCCTCGTCGCTTGAATGTACCTCATTAAACTTTGTAGAGCCTTCCAATGTTGTAGGCTTGGATTGGACATATATTGCGACAGTGTGCTTACTGTATAAGCTAGATCAGGACGTGTGCAGATCATAGAGTACATTATCGATCCGATGATGGACTGATAAGGATATCTACTCATCTCCTTCTGTTCTACGTCATTTTTAGGGCACATGTCTTTGGATAGCTTGGATCTTGGATCCATTGGTGTGTCTATGAGCTTACAATCATCCATGCCATATCTACGAAGTACATTGTTCAGATATGCTTCCTAGATTATAGTAATGCTTATGCTTGCGCGATCTCTAGTGATCTCCATACCAAGTAGGTAATGAACTGGCCTTAAATCAGTCATTTTAAGTTCTTGTGACAGTAGAGACTTTGTCTCGTCCAATAACTGAGTTGAGTTGCTGATGATTAAAGAATCATCAACATATAAAGCTATTATGACATAGCTTGAGTCTTTGTTCTTGAGGTACACATTTGAGTCCACAGAAGAAGTGATTAATTCGTTCATACCAGGCCCTAGGAGCTTGCTTAAGGCCGTAAAGTGCCTTCTGCAATTTGCACACCAAATGATCTTGGCCTTGAAGGATGTAACCTTCTAGTTGATAAATGTAAATGTCTTCTTGTATGTATCTGTAAAGGAATGTCATCTGGACGTCCATCTGATGAATGTCCATATCCTCTATAGCAGCTATAGCCAACAGGGTGCGAATAGATTGATGCTTTACCACTGGACTGAAGGTGTCAGTGTAATTTATTTCATAACTTTTAACCACTAAACAAGCTTTCCATTTGGATATCGATCCATCTGGTTTAAGCTTTAGTTTGAAGATCCACTTAGTGTCAATAGGTTTTATACCTGCAGGAGGATTAACAAGATTCCAAGTCACGTTCCTCATTAATGAATGGTGCTCAGCATCCATATCAGCTTTCCTTTGTTTGCATCTGATAGTGATAGAGCTCCTACAACAGAGGCAAGTTAATAGGAGACAGACAAGTCTATTAAGATGAATGAATGTTATTTTCTGGAATTTGGTGCTAGAAACAGGAGCATTTAACACAAAAGAGTATCTTAATCATTCTATATCTTAATGATTCCCCTAGAGAATCTAATTGAACTAATTATCATATCTTAGAATTAGATTCTAAGGATAGTTGTACTTGGAGGTTTTCTATTGATTGTCTGCCAGAGTTTGTGGATAATTTCAGACTATAATTATTATTTCTTTAACTTTAATCTCTTAAGTTAGGTTATTTCACCCAGTGTTTCATGTAAGTAATTACATGAAGGTGATATTACTAACTTATGTTGAGTGTAACCTGTGAGAAATTTATAACTTAGTGTACTTTTTTTTTCAGACTAGAGTTTGTACTCCAGAACAGAGATTAACTATTGGAAATAGGTTTATCTCTGAGTACTTGTTTGATATGGAAGTTAGACTATGAGTAATGTTTTTCTTGGTTAATATTGTAAGTTAAAGGAACTGTTCTTGTAATTCTTTCCTGTTCTTTGGAGCTTCTAAGGATAGAAGCAGTTAAGGAGGGAAGAATGTTATGGCTGATAAATTTTACAGTTTTTAGGACAATAATGATTGTACTTTACAATCATAGAGAGTTATTGGTTGCTTAATCAATGAATCTATCAAGTTCTACACATTAGATCTTGATCTAGATTCACTACACTTGGATTTAAGCAAGAGCAATGGATCAACACATCATTTTTTAGTGAGAGCGGCTTCACACGTGTGGAGTACTGTCCACTGTACGGCCTGCACCTGAAACAACAAGTACAATGATACTAGATAGCAATCATGCATAAAAATCACAAGACAAATGACTAGAAATCTCACAAAAGTGTAGAGTGCAAAAGTCTCATCAATTTTCTTAGCAAAATGATGATCCTTTTATGGATCAAGTACATCCATGAGTCTGGTACAGTCCAGCAGGCCTTCACACGTGTGAAGAGTGCCACATCACTCATATCTATCCATTTGATCCATCCTTGATCCTTATCCAATAGTTGACCTTCTAGAATATGACTAAAATCCAAAAAGCTAGTCTCCTAGAATATAGGAATATTCCCTACAAAATAGGATCTAAGGAAAATGGTCAACTCTTATCTTCTAGTACTCTATACACACATGTGAACATCCACTTGCCATGTGGGAGCATTTACTCATGCACATGCAAGGAAAAGCTAATTTGTAGGTGACTAGTCAACTTGACTAAAAACTAGTCATTTCATGTTCACACTAACTAGAATGATACAAAATCAATTTGGATATATACAAACATGAAAAGTACATCCTTTCACACATGGGAACATGCTCCACACGTGTGAAATCATATCATCAACATATTCTAATGTTTGATCAATATTTACATGAACCAATGTCAAGTGAGAAGTGACAATTTTCAACACTCCTCCTCACTTCTAACTTGGCAAATCTAGTGTACATCTATCTACAATTCCAAGAGCATATCTTAACTTAAAAAATGGATCTTTGGACAATGGTTTGGTTAAGATATCAGCTATGCATTCGGATGATGGTACATGATGTAGTTGCACTTCCTTGGATTGTACCTTCTCCCTCACAAAGTGGTGAGCTATCTCAATATGCTTTGTTCTAGCATGGAAGATAGGATTTGAAGCAATTTGTTGAGAAGCTTGATTGTCACAAAATATGTAAGGGATCTCCTCGGCCTCTAGCACATGTAGTTCCATCAAGAGTCTTCTTAGCCATAAGAGCTCTTTGGTTGTTGAAGTCAATGCCTTGTACTCGGCTTCACAAGAAGATAGTGAGATTGTATCTTGCTTTTTGGAAAGCCAAGATATCACTCCTCCACAAAGAAATGTTGCAAATGCACTAATGGACTTCCTATCCATCTTGTCACCTGCAAAATCTGAATCCGAGTAGGCTCTCAAGTGCAAGTTAGATCCTTCATAAAGTATACCAAAAAATCTAGTACTAGAAACATATCTAAGTACTCTCTTGGCACTTTTCCAATGATGAATTAAAGGAGCTTGCATACTTTGACTCAACTTGCTTACACAAAAACTTAAGTCAGGTCTAGTGATGGTTAAATAGATTAGAGAGCCTATAAGCTTCCTAAAGAGAGTGATGTCCTCAAAGGATGCTTCATCACCTTCATTAGTTGCTTTCACAACATGCTCCATAGGGGTGTCAATCCCCTTACAATCTTTCATACCAAATCTTTCAAGAATGGAAGTAGCATACTTAGATTGACTTATGAAAGTACAATTGCTACTTCTAGACACTTCTATCCCAAGTATAAACTTTAGGAAGCCTAGATCTACCATCTTGAACTCACTAGATAAGTCAACTTTTACTTTGCCTATGCCATCATCATCATTTCCTGTCATAATGATGTCATCAACATAAAGAACCAAAATGATGATCTTTCCTTCATTACATTTGAAATATAAAGAAGGTTCATAAGCACTTAGTACAAAGCCAAGGGAATAGAGAAAATCATGCAACCTAGAGTACCAAGCTCTAGGTGCTTGCTTCAAGCCATATAGGCTCTTCCTTAAGTAGCACACCTTTTGCTCCTCACCAATCTTGATGAAGCCCTCGGGTTGCATCATGTAGATTTCCTCTTCTAAGAAGCCATTCAAGAAGGCATTTGTCACATCCATTTGGTAGAGATCCCATTTGAACAAAGTAGCAATGCAAATGATTAATCTAATAGTTACAAGCTTAGCTACAGGTGCAAATGTTTCTTCATAATCCAATCCTTTTATTTGAAGAAATCCCTTAGCAACAAGCCTAGCTTTGTATTTACTAATAGATCCATCTTGATTGTACTTAATTCTATAAATCCACTTACATGCAAGTGGTTTCTTTCCTCTTGGAAGATTTACAAGATTCCAAGTATGATTTTCTTCTAATGCATCATACTCTACTTGCATTGCATCTCTCCAAACTTTAGATTTACATGCTTCTTCAAAAGATGATGGTTCTTCAATCAATGTAGCTAAAAAAGAGTAAGAGGTAGAAGATGTAGAGCCTTCCTTTTGCTTTCCCTTGTCCACATAGGTAAGCCTTGAGGGCTCGGCCTTGCTCCTTGATGATCTTCTTGGCCCCTTTTGACTTGGATCCAAATCTCCATCCTCGGGTTTGTCATGATCCTCCTCGGGTTTGTCAAGATCCTCCTCGGATTTGTCAAGATCTTCAATGCACAATGGGTTAGATCCATTTGACAAGCTCTTAGCAAATTGTGACTCATCAAAAAGTACATCCTTGCTTACCTTTACTTTCTTGGATGTAGGATCATATATCCTATATCCCTTGCTATTTTCTCCATAGCCAACAAAGATTCCTTTGAAGGAGGTAGCATCTTCTTTCCTTCTAGTCTCCAAAGGAATGTGTACATAACAAGTACATCCAAAGATCTTAAAATATTTTACATTGGGTTTCTTATCAAACAAGGCTTGATAAGGTGAGATCCCATCTATAGCACTACTAGGAAGTCTATTACACAAATAATTAGCACATGTTATGGCTTCTCCCCAAAATGAGATGGGAAGTGATGCATCAAGCCTCAAGGACTTTGCACACTCACATAGACTCCTATTTTTCCTCTCGGCCACCCCATTTTGTTGAGGGGTGTAGGAACAAGTGTATTGTAACTTAATACCATTGATCTCACAAAAGTCTTTCATTTTATTGGAGGTGTACTCTCCTCCATTATCACATCTTAGTGCTTTGATAGAAGTACTAAGTTGTTTCTCTACTAGAGACTTGAACTTAATGAAAGCTTCATAAACAAGATTTTTCTTTGATAGTAACTCAATCCATGTGAATCTAGTACAATCATCTATAAAAGTTACATACATCAAGGCACCTCCATTACTTGCATGTGAAAAACTATGTACATCAAAATGTATGAGATCCAAGGGAGAGAGAGATCTTGATGAAGATTTCTTGTAAGAAGATTTGTGTGACTTTGCAAGGCCACATGCCTCACACATTTTTCCACACTTCTTGAAAGCTCTTGGTAGGCCGAGAGCTAGTTCCTTGCTTGTCATTGACTCCATAGATTGAAGATTAGGATGGCCTAATCTCTTATGCCAAAGCTCCACTTGAGTTAGCTCCTCCCTAGCCAAGTTCACACTTTCACTTGCAACATTAGCATCCAACTTGAAAAGTCTACCTTGCTTAATGCCACTAGCTATGCACTTATCATTTTTCAAGATGGAACAAACTCCATTCTTGAAATGTACATCTAGTCCATTGTCCATAAATTGTCCTACACTAAGCAAGTTTCTTGAAATGGTAGGAACATACAAAACATTATCTAGATCTATCCTTTTAGATGTGCCTAAACAAAGAGGTATAGATCCTATGCCATCTATCTTGCATGCTTGATCACTAGCAGTGTATATTGACTTCTTAGAGTCATTACAAGATAGAAGAGTAGAAAAATAATGCTTGTTAAAGGACATGTGGGAACTAGCCCCACTATCTATCCACCATGTGTCTTGACTTGAAGTTGGTGTAGATGCAACCATTAAGGATGTGTTGAATCCATCCTCATATTCTTCCTCTTGAGCAATGTTCCCTTGATCTCCTTTGGCTTGTTGATTCTTCTTCAAGTAGCATTCTGAGGCAAAGTGTCCTTTCTTTCCACAAAAGAAACACTTTAGTTTTGCCTTGTTCTTCACTTTGCCTTTGGAGGTAGATCCTCCATTCTTCATCTCGGCCTCCTTGCCTTGATTTTTCTTGAATGGATTTTGCTTTTTCTTGCCTTTAGATGTAAAGTTAGCTTTCTCCTCTCCTCCATTAAGTGACATGCTATCCATTCTTGTCTTGAGGTGTAGAAGCCTACTCTCCTCGGCCACAAGAACATTGTGCAACTTTTCAATGGATGGAAGAGAGTCTTGAATGGCAAATGATTGGACTAAGTTGGTAAACTCATCACTTAGACCATTCAAAATGATTTGTACTAGTTCTTGATCTTGGATCTTCTCTCCTATTGCACTTAACTCCTTGTTAAGAGATTTGATCCTAAGAACATACTCTTGTCCACTCTCTCCACTTCCTTTCATGCTTTGGAAAACTTGATTTCTTAGCATGAGGATTCTTGAAGTATTGTTGGATTCATAAATGCTCTTTAATGAATCCCAAGCCTCTTTGGATGAGGTACAAGAAGACACCTCTTTCAAGAGGTCATTGCATACATTTAACTTTATGCAATGTAGAGCTAATCTTGCTCTCTTCTTGTATTTGGCTTGTTCTTGGGGAGTTTGAGGCTCTTCCTCTACTCCTTGAACTATGTCATATAGATCATGGATCACTAGGAGTGATTCCATTCTCACTTTCCAAATGGAATAATTTGTGGAAGTGAGTCTCTCACTTGGTTCCATCAAATATCCACCCATGGATGACATTTTAGAATGAATGCTCTTTTAAAAATCACAAAGATTTTTGAATTTTAAAAGATCTATGAAGTGGCCTAAAGCTTACTAGAATGCCTATAGGCTTGTCTCTATCAAACTAACACACAAGCTTGAATGATACTCAAAGATCTTACCAGAAATTTCTAGCTTTCACTCTCACAAAGAAAAATTGCTTTACACTTTTCTTAGAGATTTCACTTCAACTAAGGATCTGAACAAATCAGCCTCTTAGATCTGATCTTAGACTCTAAAAAGAAATGCTTCAATGATCCAAAACACTATTTGGTCATAGGCATTAGTTAGAATGAATCTAGATCAATACTATGCTTCAAAAAGCACCAAAAATGAACTAGTATTGTGATTTTGGGACCAAAATTTACAAAGTAACTTGAATTGAAAGTTGCTGTACGGTTTCACACGTGTGAAAAGTACATACACAGCCTCCAAGTCGTTTTGATCCAAATGATTACAAGCTATCACTCTAGAAGAACTCGCCCTCACTAGTATTGGCCAAAAAACAAATTTTGCCAATGATCTTTACAAGATTTATGATTCAATGATCACTCTCTTACTTAGCTCTGATACCATGATAAATTTTACAGTTTTTAGGACAATAATGATTGTACTTTACAATCATAGAGAGTTATTGGTTGCTTAATCAATGAATCTATCAAGTTCTACACATTAGATCTTGATCTAGATTCACTACACTTGGATTTAAGCAAGAGCAATGGATCAACACATCATTTTTTAGTGAGAGCGGCTTCACACGTGTGGAGTACTGTCCACTGTACGGCCTGCACCTGAAACAACAAGTACAATGATACTAGATAGCAATCATGCATAAAAATCACAAGACAAATGACTAGAAATCTCACAAAAGTGTAGAGTGCAAAAGTCTCATCAATTTTCTTAGCAAAATGATGATCCTTTTATGGATCAAGTACATCCATGAGTCTGGTATAGTCCAGCAGGCCTTCACACGTGTGAAGAGTGCCACATCACTCATATCTATCCATTTGATCCATCCTTGATCCTTATCCAATAGTTGACCTTCTAGAATATGACTAAAATCCAAAAAGCTAGTCTCCTAGAATATAGGAATATTCCCTACAAAATAGGATCTAAGGAAAATGGTCAACTCTTATCTTCTAGTACTCTATACACACATGTGAACATCCACTTGCCATGTGGGAGCATTTACTCATGCACATGCAAGGAAAAGCTAATTTGTAGGTGACTAGTCAACTTGACTAAAAACTAGTCATTTCATGTTCACACTAACTAGAATGATACAAAATCAATTTGGATATATACAAACATGAAAAGTACATCCTTTCACACATGGGAACATGCTCCACACGTGTGAAATCATATCATCAACATATTCTAATGTTTGATCAATATTTACATGAACCAATGTCAAGTGAGAAGTGACAATTTTCAACAATGGCCATATTCGGTTAAGGACCTAAAATAGTCCTAATATGGTAGACCGCCCCTCTAGTACTCAAGATTATTGGTCACACCATGATTTAATTCCATGTCAAGGCCAGTTTGTGACTAATTACCTTGAGAGGACCCAGACACTCTAATTGAGACATTTGGAGCATTGCATGTCTGTGTTATAGATATAGACAGGAGGATTGCATGAAGAGGTGTGATCTATTTATAGTTGACCTGCATGGGGATTGCATGGTTACATGCACAAGACTCTACTCTCTATATAATGAGGTTGGGGTTCTCCTGTCGACATATTGGGTTTAGGTTACTAGTTTCTCTCTTCTCCTCTTGCTTCACATGGCATGGCTTGGAGGCTAGATCCAATTTTGATCTAGGATTGGTTGGGCGGTTTGGCTCCATAGTCTCTCTTATTGTGTTCTCCTATCCTCATCTTAGATGCAATCCTATTGGGTTTTTGCACCAGACATCCAAAGAAGTCTGGGACATCTTGAGCACACTATACGAAGTGCGAGATATAGCTTCCAAGCTACATTTCAAGAAGAAATTTTACTCCCTCAAGATGGCGAATGATGATTCCCTACATAATCACATCAACCAGTTCAAGAACCTGCTAAAGCAAATGGCCGCTGTCGGATCTGTCGTAGACGATCAAGATGTAGTGATTCAACTACTTACAAGCTTGCCAAGCTCATACGACAGTTGGGTGATGATCATCACGACACATCCAGAACTGACTCTTTCGAGAGTCATTACTATGTTGTTGCAGAAAGACACACGGAGGAACGAGGCCTCAAGTTCCTCAACTGATTCTCACGCCTTGTACACCAACAAGAGCACGACTAAGCAAAAGAAGAAAAAGGTCCGAAGCAATCAAAGCCAGACTAGAAACCAGCACAGCACAAAGAACAGTCGAATCTGCAGACGAAGAAGAAGCTGTTCTACTGATATTGCAAGCGAAACAACTACGAAATTCAAGACTGCCAGATACTGCAAGCAAAGAATAACAGCAAGGGGCAGTCAAATCAAGTGGCAAATGCATCTACAGAAGCTCCACAACCTATTCAAGAAACAGATCATGATGTCTTCATGACCAGCCATTAAGGAGCATCCAGCAATAGTTCTTGGTTCCTGGATTCCGGTGCCACTCATCATATGACCAGTCTCATTGGCTGTTTCGAGTTCTATACACCTTACAGTACCAATAAATATGTTCACCTTGGTGATAATATCACACAAGCTATTAAAGGTGAAGGTACTGTGAGATTGAGCTTTGCAAATGATCAATCTAAGCTACTTTCTAAAGTCCTGTATGTACCAAATTTATCTACAAATTTGCTCTCTATAAGCAGAATCACAGTTCTAGGACATAAAGTAGAATTCGAATGTGATCAGTACAAAGTAGTTGATAGGACAGGCAAGATCCTAGCATTCGGAAAGAGGCATGGATACTTGTATAGATTAAGTCATTGCTTTTTTGCCTCTAGTCAGGCACTCAGTACTTCTATCATGCAAATAAAAGTCTACTTTGGCATTATAGACTTGGTCACTTGAATCATGCTGTTGTACAACAAATGCCTAGACAATCTATTGTTCTTGATCTCGACTATCCTCCTGATAAAGTCGAGTTACCTGTTTGTCAAGACTGTCTAGTTGGTGAACAGACTAAGAAACCAATTAAATCAAGCCATCGGCATATTGCTAGATGATTGTTAGACATTGTACATTCAGAGATTTGTGGCCCGATGAAAAATCCTTTGCTGAAGGATGCAAAGTATTTTATAACTTTTATTGATGAATTTTCCAGAAGGACTATGGTGTACTTTATAAAGAAGAAATCAGAAGCTTTCAATTGCTTCAGGATCTTCAAGGAGCGTGCAGGAAAGGAGACTGGAAGGACGATCAAGGTCTTAAGGTCAAACAATGGTGGAGAATATATCTGTACTAAGTTTAAGGAGTACTGCCAGAGCCAAGACATCAAGCAACAATTCATCACTCCTTATAGTCCTCAGTCGAATGGCTTAGCCGAGATGAAGAACCATACCCTGGTTGAATCAGCCAAATGTATGCTAGCACATGCATCGTTGCCCAAGAGATTTTGGGCCGAAGCTGTCTCCACTACAACTTATGTCCAGAATAGATGTTCGACCAAGGCCCTCTTAGGCAAGACACCCCATGAGGTGTGGACAGGCTCTAAGCCTTCTGTAAAGAACCTAAGAGTGTTCGAATGCGTTGCCTACGCACAGATTCCGAAAGACACGAGGAAGAAATTGGACTTCCAAGGTCTCAAGACCATCTTGATTGGATACACTTCATCTGATAACACATACAAGTTGTATAATCGTGATATCCAACAAGTCTTGTACAACCAAGATACAGTCTTTATTGAGGATCAGTTTGTTGACATCAAAGGCAAGGATATTGCTCCAGGAGAACCTTCATCACCTACCATTGACACGACATGAGGTGTGGAAAGGCTCTAAGCATTATGTGAAGAACCTAAGAGTGTTCGGATGCGTTGCCTACGTGCAGATTCTGAAAGAGACACTCAGTCATAGAGGCACTCAGCCAACCAGACTTTGATCTCTGGAGAGAGCTATGGACAAAGAATATTCCTCTCTGATCAAGAACTAGACATGGTCACTAGTCGAAGCTCCTATTGGCTGCAATATCGTTGATTGCAAATGGATCTTCGATATCAAATACAATGCCAATGGAGCAATTGATCGAAGGATGACAAGACTGGTAGCACGAGGATTCACTCAGATCTCCAACGTCGACTATAGTGAGACTTTCAGTCCAGTAGTCAAGCATTCGTTGATCCGAGCCCTCCTATCTTATGTTGCGGCTGCCGACCTCAAAGTACATCAACTTGATGTACAAACAACTTATCTAAATGGAGTTATACAAGAATACATCTACATGATCCAGCCCAAAGGATACGTTCTGGAAGGTATGAAGAATCATGTCTGTAAACTCCACAAAACACTTTACGGCTTGAAACAGTCTGCCAGAGCTTGGTTTCAGAGGATCAACACATTTTGCATCGAACAAGATTTCAAACCAAGCACTACTGATTGCAACATCTATTCCAAGTCAGTGCAGCAATCCTTCATTATCATCACCTTATACGTGGATGATATGTCGCTTTTCAGCAACAATACCAATTTGGTTAAGAATTCTAAGCAGATGTTGTTTTCAGAATTCGACATGACTGATCTAGGCAAAGCCCACTTCTGTCTGGACATTTAGATCCACATAGACAGAGCTAGACGACTGATCTACATCACTCAACAAAGGTATCTTCACAATGTTTTTAACAGATACAATCTAATGAATTATAAGTTAGCTCACTCACCGATGGATCCAGGCCTGCATTTGTCAAAGGACCAATGTCCCCAGACCAAGCAAAAAGAGGAGCAGATGAGAGAGTATCCTGTGAAAATTGTCAACATTTCCTAGCTAGTTTGAGGCCTAAATTGGCTAAAATTGTAAATAGTTTTGGTTCTGGAGTTTCACAGGTGTGAACCAGGCCACAATGTTTTTATTTACTGTATTTTTTCAGTATGATGAAGTGTCAAACTTCATACCCTTCAAAATGAGACCATTTTGATGTATTTTGGTCATATAAGCCATTTTTAGCTATTTTTCCTATATAGGGAATATCTAGGGTCAAGTACCTTCTAGAGAGAGGAGAGAGAGTCATCTTCCTCATCCATAAAAAGTAGGGAAGTCGTGGAAAACAGGTTGGAGAAACCTTTTGTATGCTTCATTGAGATCAATAGATCATTGTCATTGTTTCTTCCTCCATTGAGAGCATTGTTGTGTGTATTGTCTTCAAGCTATTGTGTATGATCTTAGGTGCTTTCCAAAAGTGATAGGCTGATGTATTATGGACTGTATAATGCTATTTTGGGCCGCACTTGATGTTTATGGAAGTTTCCATTTGTGATAAATGCTTTTTGATCAAGTTCTTTGCATTCTAGGTAGCATAGAATGTGTTGCCAATTCCTAGCTTATGTAGTTTGGAGTGCAAGCATTCAAGCCAATGATCTTGGAGTTTAGATCCACTTAGGATCTGTATTTTTCACATGGTATCAGAGCTGGTTGGCTTCTATTTACAGTAAGTATTCCATTTTTGGTGATATTTGGATGTTTGATCAAGTTCTAGCATGATTTTGCATTGCTTTGTTGATCAAATCTTACTAACCTTTGTTTTGTGAGTTGAACTTGTGGATCAAAAGCATATTTCAGGTCTATTGAAGATCAGAGGCTGAAAAGAAACTATTTTGGATCAGATCATAACACCTAATCATTTGTGATTGTGAGGCTTGTGCATATTCAATACTAACAATGTTCTTTTCAATCCTATTGTTGACAATCTCCATTCTTGGATGAACACTCTCCTTAAGTGGATGAAACTTCTCCTTAAGTGGATGACAAATGCTCTTTTGAGTGAGTTGTAATTCTCCTAAAGGCTGAGCAAAGCTCCCATTTGGATGAAAGATCCCCTTTTTTGGGTGAACATATTGTAAGCTCCATTGTGAAGAGCATATTGTAAAGATTGTCATCAATTTTGGCATAAATTTTGGTGTACTTTGTTGAGCATGTAAGTAACTCTCCTTATGTAATTTGATTGGAGCATTTGCTGGAAGGTGTTAACCATTATGCAAGTGTGTTTTCAGGTTCTTAACAGGTTGAGGAACATTCTCATGTGAAGTGATCTTAGATCTACATCTAAACACCAAGATTTGACAAGATAGTGAAGCTAGTCTTGTGATTCACTAAGTGTGCTCATTCATTCACCTCTAAATATTGTATTTATCACTTGCTGGAGTTTATAAACTTTTAGAAGTGTGGTTTACATGTGGTTTTACAGGTTGAATCAATATCTTAGTGTGTTGATCATATGTTGATCAAGTTTGTTCATTACTAGGTAATCTTGGCATCCTAGTTTTGGGTATTTTCTAAGAATGCAAGTAACTCTTCACACCATAACTTGATTTGGTCACTTGCTGGAAAGTTTGAGAGCTTAAGCAAGAGTGTGTTCAGGTTGGTTTGATTTTGTAATCCATTCTTAGTGTGTGCAAAGTGTTGCATGTGTTTCAATCTTCCTTTCTATGCTTGGAAACCATCTAGGTTCAAGATAGAAGTGTTTTAGGGTCCTAAATCTTCATAGATCTCTTTATCTATCATTTGTTGAGAGAAAAGTGAGTGCTAAGTGCTTTAGGACAAAACCTAAAAGTTGAAGAAACATTAGAATCATGGCTTCCAATGGTGGGATCATGCTAGAGTATAGTGAAAGGTTGAGTTCATCAAACTACTCTACTTGGAAAGTGAGGATGGAGTCCTTACTTGAGTTGAATGAACTCATGGACATAGTTGCAGAAATTGAAGAGAGACCTCTCACACTTCAAGAGCAACAAAGGTTTGATAAGAAGGCCAAAAGGGCTCTTCATATCATTAAAATGAATGTTACAAATGAACTTCTCAAGGAAGTTGGAAAGTGTCAAAGTGCAAGTGAGGCATGGAATGCCTTAAAGAAGCTCTTTGAATCAAAGTCCACATCTAGGGTATTGACCCTAAGGAGACAAATATTTTCTAGTAGGCAAAGAGAGGGTGAAAGTGCTCATGCATTTATCTTGAGAGTTAAGTCCCTAAGTGATGATTTAGCATGCATTGATGAGAACATAAAAGATGGTGAAATAGTCCAAGTTATGTTGAATGGTTTGCTAAATGAACATGCTAACCTTGTGCAAAGTTTTGCCATTCAAAGAGTCTTGCCAAGTGTGGTTGACTTGCAAGAAATCTTATTGGCTGAAGAACATAGGTTGCAATCAAAGCTTGATGGTGCATCCTTGCAAGGTGGAGGTGAAGAGGCTTTCTTCACAAAAGGCAAATTCAAGGGCAAAGGTAAAGGCAAAGGGAAATGGTCCAAAGGTGGTAACTTTGATCATGATGATCACTCTTCCTCTTCCTCTTCTACTAAGAACAATAAGTCAAAGTTCAAGTGCTTTTATTGTGGGATAAAAGGTCATTTTGCAAATGAATGTTATAAGAAGAAAAGAGAGCAAGGAGAGAGGCAAGGAAATCTTACAATAGATGAGGAAGAACATAACACATGTGAATCACTTGTTATGACTTCAAGTTTGTTAGCCAACATAGATGATAATGATCCTTGGTGGATTGATAGTGGAGCCTCATCTCACATGACAAGACATAAGGAATACTTTACATCCTTATTGTCTTATGAGGGAGAAGGTAACATCATCTACACTGCAAATGATGGTCAATGTGACATCAAAGGCATAGGCACTATTCCTATTTCCCTTTCAACAAATAGGAAAGCAAATCTTGAAAATGTCTTGTACATTCCTTCAATCACTAAGAATTTGCTTAGTGTAAGTCAAATGATTGACAAAGGACTTGATGTGGAGTTCATTGGAGATGCATGTTTGATAAGTAAATGTGGATCCTTGATTGCTCAAGGTAGGAGGCATGGTAAACTTTTCAAGCTTGATGCATGTGTGATCTCTAATCATGAAGGATGTATGGCTAGGGAGCAATTGACAAACCAAGAAGTTTGGCACAAGAGGTTGGGCCATCCCAACTTCAAATCTTTGGAGGTAATGGCAAAGAAAGAGCTTGTTCTTGGTCTCCCTAAAAGTCTTGTTGCAAACAATAGTGTTTGTGAACATTGTGCCTTGTCCAAATCTCATAGACTTGCTTATTCTAGATCTACTTCTAGATCTAAAGAAGCTTTTCAACTTGTGCATTCTGATATTCATTCTTCTAGTACAACTAGCAATGGTGGGGCAAAGATGTATGCAACTTTCATTGATGACTTTAGTAGGTATACTTGGATCTATCTTCTTAAAAGTAAGGATGAAGTGTTTGCTGCATTTGTCAAGTTCAAGAATGAAATGGAAAACCAATTCAATACAAAGATCAAATGCTTAAGATCTGATAATGGAGGGGAATACACCTCAAATAGGTTCAAAGACTTTTGTATAGCACATGGGATTAAGAGGGAGATGTCTAGTCCTAGGACTCCACAACAGAATGGAGTGGCCGAGAGGAAGAATAGAACCCTTTGTGAATGTGCCAAGGCAATGAGACTACATGCTAATCTTGCTAAGTCTTTTTGGGGGGAAGCTTTAGCATGTGCTAACTATCTATGTAATAGATGGACAAGTGCTTCCTTGGATGGTAAAACTCCTCATGAGGTTCTTTATGGTAGAAGGCCGAGTGTCAAGCATTGTAGGATCTTTGGATGTACATGTTTTGTCAATATCACACTTGATGATAGAACTAAAGAAGATCCTTCATCAAAGAAGGGTGTGTTTGTTGGCTATAGTGAAGTAAGCAAGGCTTACAAAGTGTACATTCCTTCTACAAAGAAAGTTGTCATAAGTAGGGATGTCATCTTTCATGAAGAGAATGTTTCCAATGTTGATGTTGATGTGCCTACTAATCATCATGATGTGCAAGATGTCTTGGATGAAGATGGAGATGCCACTCCAAAGCAAACTTCAAGGAAGACTCAAAGGCAAAGGGCTAAGCCATCAAGGCTAACCTATGATGAAAAAGGAAAGCAAGTGGTGGACAACTCTAACTTTGCTTTTCTTACCTCTTTTGATGAACCAACTTGTGTAGGTGAAGCAATTCAAAAGAAGGAATGGATCCAAGCCATGGATCATGAGCATCAAGCACTCATCAAAAGCAACACATGGAGGTTGGTAAAGCTTCCAAAGGACAAGAAGGCAATTGGTTGTAAGTGGATCTTCAAGATCAAGACAAATCAAGATGGATCAATCAACAAGTACAAGGCAAGGTTGGTGGCAAAGGGGTATGCTCAAGAATATGGTATTGACTATGATGAGACCTTTGCACCCGTGGCAAAGATGGTAACTATTCGAATCCTAATCTCTCTTGCAACTCTTTATGATTGGGATATGTGGCAAATGGATGTTACTAATGCCTTCTTGAATGGTGATCTTGAAGAAGATATTTACATGGAGCAACCCGAGGGCTATGTTTCACATGATGAGCCTAATCATGTGTGCTATCTCCAAAAGAGTTTGTATGGGCTAAAGCAAGCACCAAGGAGTTGGTATGCTAAGCTCAATTCCTTCTTACTTTCTCAAAACTTTGTTATGAGTGAGTATGATCATTCTCTCTACTTTAGATTGAATGAAAATGATATCACTTTACTTTTGATCTATGTTGATGACATTATCTTAAGTGGTGGTAACAATCTAGATATAGATGAAATCAAGATGGCACTCAAAAGAGAGTTTGAAATTCAAGATCTTGGTAAACTTCATTATATCTTAGGAATAGAGATTATTAGAACTTCTAAATCTACATTCATATGTCAAGAAAAGTATGTTAACTCTATTCTAAAAAGGTTTCATATGGAAGATTGTAAAGTTGTTTCTACTCCTATGGAATCAAATGTAAAGCTAACTACAAGAAGTAATGAAAGATCCTTCAAGGACATTACTCTCTATAGAAAGCTAATAGGATCTCTTATATGGTTAACCATCACAAGACCTGATCTAAGCTTTGTGGTTGGTAAACTAAGTCAATTTATGCAAGATCCTAGTGAGGCTCATTGGAAGCTAGGAAAGAGAGTACTTAGATACATCTCGGGATCTAGAGATTTTGGCATCTTGTATGGAGGTACTACACCTAACCTTTGTGGATTTTCAGATTCAGATTTTGCAGGTGATCAAATGGATAGGAAGTCAACAAGTGCCTTTGCAATCTATCTTGGAGATGGAGTGGTCTCATGGCTATCAAAGAAGCAACCAACTATCTCTCTATCTTCCACCGAAGCCGAGTACAAGGCATTAACAACATGCACCAAGGAGATTCTTTATTTTTCCTATATAGGGAATATCTAGGGTCAAGTACCTTCTAGAGAGAGGAGAGAGAGTCATCTTCCTCATCCATAAAAAGTAGGGAAGTCGTGGAAAACAGGTTGGAGAAACCTTTTGTATGCTTCATTGAGATCAATAGATCATTGTCATTGTTTCTTCCTCCATTGAGAGCATTGTTGTGTGTATTGTCTTCAAGCTATTGTGTATGATCTTAGGTGCTTTCCAAAAGTGATAGGCTGATGTATTATGGACTGTATAATGTTATTTTGGGCCGCACTTGATGTTTATGGAAGTTTCCATTTGTGATAAATGCTTTTTGATCAAGTTCTTTGCATTCTAGGTAGCATAGAATGTGTTGCCAATTCCTAGCTTATGTAGTTTGGAGTGCAAGCATTCAAGCCAATGATCTTGGAGTTTAGATCCACTTAGGATCTGTATTTTTCACATATCCTTATCGATTGATACTTGGATCTCTCATGTACGCAATGGTTTGTACAAGACCAGAGATCTCTTTTGCAATAAGCTCACTTAGCCAATATATGGCTAATCCTGGCATTACCCATTGGGAGGCTCTCATAAGAGTCATGAGGAATATTTGAGCTACCATGGACCAGTGCATCTGCTATGGAACGCGGGACATGGTTGCAGATATATTCACGAAGGCATTGTGCATTGCTTAGTTTGAAGATCAAGGCATTCACGGATTCAGATTAAGGGGGGATGTTGGATTTATTTCCTCTACTCTCCTAAATCCTATTTTAATCTGCCTCCATTCATGCTGTATTTTTACTCATGTTGTCGCACAGTCTGCATATTTACATGTAAAATAAGACAGGCGACTGTTTGCATAAATACAAGTAAATTTCCACAGGTGAAAAAGACGACATTGTGTTTTCACACGTGATTTGTGACAGGTGAAAAAGACGACATTGTCCTACAAATGCCAGAGGTGCCCTAATGGAAAAGGAAAGGTACCCTGTAGATCAAATCTTAAGGCATTTGTCAAAGTGTCGCATTTTTTGCATCTTCACCAATGTTCATTTCAGCAAAGGCTGACATCACGGCCTTCTCACGCTCATCCCATGCAAGTGTGCAATTAGATTTGACAACGACAACAGCCACCCATGATCACCTACATACAGCACATTCACTTTGTACTTTTTTCATCTGCACACCTGTAAAATTATGTATATATGTTGGATACCATCTACGTATCCAGTGTATCTGTGTAAAATATAACAAGCATCAGAATCTTATCAGAGATAGACTAAGTAGATGCTTTCGCGCATCGATTCTTTGTATTGTCAGTAATAGGTTTATCCTTTCACAGATTCGATTAGCTTTGTAGAGCACGCAGTTTCGTCCGCTATTGTCTTGTGCTCAACAATATTATTGACTTGTATATTTTGCTATACTTAATCTGATATCAACTATGTTTGTTCTACGTTCAGATTTGTGTCAATATTGCTATGCTTTTTTACATTCTGTCTGACTCTCTTATTGCTTAATCTGGTAGTCTGTTCTTAGTGAATTATTCTCAGTCTAGCTGTTCGCGACTAATATTTAGGCTTGCCTTTCGCGACTGATTATCAGTTGAGCTCAGTCTAGCTCTTTGCGAATTATTCGCGACAAATAATTTGTCTAGCTGTTCACGACAAATCATCTTTCTAAGGTTTTGTTGCTTAATGTTTGGCTACGTAATCAGATCGAACATGATTTCTATCACTAACATTCTGTTTGTTTTTTATAGGCGTAGTCATGCTTTAGGAAAAGAGTGAGAAAGCTCATTCCGCTGTGCACAAACACTTTCCGTTTGAGTTTGTTTCTTTTTCAAGTTTCGAGTTCGCTTCCTTTTGTGTCCGTTTCCTTTTCTGTTCGTTTCTTTTAGAGCTATTTTCGTTTCTCACACTCACACATCCTCTTTCTCCAATAGCCATCACCCCCAATCAAAGAAAAAAAATTATGAAACAGTTGGAAACTGATGAATAAGGATCTTGGATTACTTAGAGACTAAGAATTAGAGCGGTTTTGATTTGATTTAGATGACAAAGTAGGTGTCGTAGACAACCGTAGAGAATGCGAATGATTTAGGTGTCTGAGACATCCATGCTATTCTTTGTTTATGATAGATAAGTTTTGGTAATGGTTAGAAAGATTGAGAGACATTCAAACATTCAACATGAATAAAACTGATATGAAAAATAGCGCTTCTGTATAAAAGGGTATTGTAGTAACAACGATATTAAATCACAAAACAATCATGCGAAGCGCGTGATCCTTACTTACAAAAGCTAATGAATGCTATCTTTCAGAATACTCTTTACTCTCTCTAAAATGATCACTAACTATGAGAAGTCAGCTACTAGAAGACCGCTTTTGGTTGTTTGATCTCTGTAGATAAACTGATTGATCATTCACTTCTCTTTAAATGCTCAGATGTTTATATAGTTGTCAGAAGATCTTTAGTTATTCTAATTACAGTTTAAAATATCATTAGTAGCATTTACACATGATCCGTAGATTGGTTATTGTGCGTCGTGAAGTAAATGTTCGTCCGACTTCAAAACAGGTACTTTCTCTACAAGATAACCTTCACCCAACTCAATATAGATAAATCTAAACTGGATGTATGATCTGGCACCTCGACGAAGGTTACTATCACTGCTTATTCAAAATATGACTAAAAAAGTGAGTTTTTAAGTCATTTTCCAGCAAAATTTGATTTCTAAAAATACTTTCCTCTTTCTTTTTTTTGATCTGATGACTGTTTTGACTCTTGCTCATCATTTTCTTTTCATACCATCTTTTTCAAAAAAAAAAAAAAGAATCAACCAAGTAGTGCAAAACAACAAAATTTTAAAACAACGAAAGAAAAAAAAATGACCGTAGGATAATATCTCTTTCACTTTATATGTTCCTTCACCTGTAAGCTTCAATTTCCCTTTGATCAACTTGATTTTATACGTCAATGCTAGATCTCCTTCCTTCAGATCTTTTTTGTGTAAGCGGCGATCGTGCCATGCCTTGCGGTGGGCTTTCTCTGCTGCTAATGCATGGACTGCCATCAATCTGGGTTCACATGGCTTATGCAAAGCCTCATGACACATTTGTAAGGATTTTGAATCATCCAATCGTTCCGTTGTTGCTATGCGTAAGGATGTTACTAAAATTCAATTGGCATAACTACCTTGACCATAAACCAGTTGAAATGGTGTCTAATTCGTACTAACTTTGTAAGCAATTCTGAATGCCCATAACACTGCATGAAGTTTATGCTCCCAATCGTAATGACTTGCTTCAACCGTTTTTGTCATAATGTTGCAAATAATCTTATTGGAAGATTCAACTTGTCTGTTACCCCTTGGATAATACAGAGTACTAAGTCAGTGTATAACAAGAAAGTCTTCCAACAAACACTTTATTGTTTCATTAACAAGTGTGTTCCACAATCACTTACGATCTCAATAGGACATCCAAATCTGAGAATGATGTGCTCATATAGGAACTTAGCCGTAGACTAAGCATTGGCAGCTCTAATTATGCTTCAACCCACTTGGTCATATAATCTATTGCTACGATGATATATCGGGCTTGAGATCCTCTTGCAGGATGAATAGGACCAACATAGTCAACATCAGATATTCAACAATATCTACTCCCCACTCAAGTACTGCTTCAACATAAAACAACGCAGCATCTGGCAGTTCATCATCCACTTCACTATTAACTGGTGCTGATTTGATTCTTGAAACATGGTCGACAAGATAATGTTGTTTACCTTTTTGCACCACGACTCGAAAATCAAATTTGGTCAAGAGTAGTAGCCATCTTGCAATATGTCCTATGTTACACGTCTTGTTTACCAGATAAAGTAATGGCTGATGATTGGTATAAAATGCAAAATGTGTCGCCATTAGATAATGTCAAAATTTCTTAACGAAAGAGACCATGGCCAACGCTTTTCGTTCTATTGTCGAGTAATTCTTATAAGGACCTATAAGTTGTTGACTTGCAAATCTGATAGGATAGTCTTTCTTGTATTCACCTGGTTGCATCAAACTAATCCAATAGCATATTTCGATGAATCAGTATGAACATGAAACTCGATTGTCCAATTTGGAGCTAGTAAAATTGGTGCAGAAGCTAATGCTTTCTTCAATTTCTCAAATGCTTCCAACACTTCAGTCATCCAAATAGTTACAATGGTCAACTTGTATATGGGTCGTGCTAAATCCGCAAAAAATAGAATGAATATTCGATAGTAGTTTGCATGACCCATAAAATATATACTCCTCGAATTGTTCCTGGTGGTTGTAGCTCCACAATGACTTGATTTTGGAATAATCCGTAGAAATGCCATGTCTTGATATCACATGTCCAAGATCTAGGTGGTTTGTATCAGCACTATGAACTCCGAGATCAAGCAAGTAGATTTCAAGGAATTTTTGCAAGTAGTCTTTGAAGGCAAACTGCATTACTCTCTGAAATGAACTAGGTGCAGTACAAAGTCCAAATGGCATAACTCTGTAAGCATAAGTTTTCCATTCTACTGCAAAAGCTGTTTTATGACGATCCGTAGGTGCAATCTTGACTTGGTTGTGACCACTGAATCCATCCAAAAAATTGTAGGCTTCTGCTCCAACAAGGCGGTCCAATATACTTTCAATAAAGGGTAACGAAAAGTGGCCATTTTGCGTCAATTTGTTCAAGGCTTTGAGATTCACACAAACTCTCATCTTCCCACTCTTCTTAGAAACGACAGCAATTGGCAAAACTC
The DNA here is from genome assembly GCA_029204225.1 of Diphasiastrum complanatum. Taxonomy (NCBI): domain Eukaryota; kingdom Viridiplantae; phylum Streptophyta; class Lycopodiopsida; order Lycopodiales; family Lycopodiaceae; genus Diphasiastrum; species Diphasiastrum complanatum. The sequence goes on along the minus strand of MU832057.1, from coordinate 7,331 downwards.
ATTAAGTATGCTCGATCTCGTAAATAAAGTCGGCTTCAATTAATCTTTGTAACTCTTTTTTTATAAGATCAGTAATGTTTGGGTTATAGCGATAGAATCTTGTGACTTTCGAAACTGCATCTGGCATCAAGAATATTGTATGCTCAATCACCGATGTCGGAATCCCTTTTAGATCCTTGTATGTCCAAGCAAAACAATCTTGATACTTAATCAACAACTTCCTTAACACTTGAAACTGTTTTGGGGTAAGTTGCATTCCAACTTGCATAATCTTTTCTGGTTCTCCTGGTTTAGCAAGATTCATAGGCTATGTGCTTGCTGGTCCAGCATAAACCTCTTTCGTTTCTGGTACTTGCTCTTGTGGTTCACAATGAGCTTTTGGTAACATAATGACAACATCGTCCAAAGTGTAGCGTTTGAAATGCTCTGGCATATCATGTTGTTCTTCATCTGATTGTTCCTCCTCAAAAGGATTGACCTGGCTCTTTGCTTAGCTTTCTTGGCAGGAATCGATCGTGGAGGTGATGACTTTCTAGAAGACGTGGTCTTTTTGGAAGGTGATGACTTCCTTGATGGTGCAAGAACTCTGATTTGAAGAGTCTTCCTTGAACTTTCCTTTTCCTTTATCCAATAAAGGTGGTACATTTTTATCATCATCCAAACCTCGTAGGATCCATGTGATTTAAAATCTACTCATCTATAAGTTTTGCATTTTCATTGTAAGGCAAGGCATGAGTGACATGAATGAGTTCATCTTCAAGAGGATCTGGTATTGGATCGGTTGACATCCAAGCTATGTTCATCATATTCACTAAAAAAGTGATTGGCGTATCCAAAGTTCGATCAGATAAAGGAATCTCGCTCAGTTAGGATTGATTATCTCGTTGACACATATAGCCTGCTATACAATCCACTGTTGCAAGAGCTTGGTTCCAATTGACAATATCTATTTGAGAGTGATAATGAACTCCCAACATTTTTACTTGTCGATCACATATATGATCTATTGTTGATGAATCATCATCCCCTTTTTGGACCACTGGCTTGATAGTCCAAGTGATTGGATCAACTTTGACTGCACTCTCACGATTCTCAAAAGTAATTTCTTTGGTGCCCCAGTTATGAATTGCTTGCACAACTCACGTAATGACAAATTGAACTCCAACAATCTTGACTAGTATATCTTCTACCATTCCCTTAGGACGGACTGCCGTTTGATTAGCAGGCTTTATCTTTGTAAGGCCCCATTTGACATTGGCTAGATCTGGTAGATCATAATCAAAAAATAGTACGAACGAAGGTCTTATAGGCAAAGGTTGACTCAACGAAGGTTCTTCACGACTATTTGGGAATAAAGACTCTCCCCCTCCCCCCCCCCCCTCTCTCTCTCTCTCATGCTCTCCCTCTCTCTCTCACTCTCACTCACCATGAGAACCGTGAGAACCATTGAGAGAGAGGAACCGTTTCCACGGTTCTCACGATTCCTCTCTCACGGTTCTCACGGTTCCTCTCTCTCAACGGTGGATGCTATAACATCTGTATCAGTGCTTCAACGATGCTCTCTCTCTCTCTCTCTCTCTCTCTCTCTCTCTCTCTCTCTCTCTCTCTCTCTCTCTCTCTCTCTCTCTCTCTCTCTCTCTCTCTCTCTCTCTCTCTCTCATGCTCACATTGTACACCATTACATGACACAATGCACATGGTTCTACTGCCACCAAAACACAATAGATTTATAGATTCTAACTTCTAACACAAAAAAAAAAAGATTAACACTCACCCCCCCCCTCTTTCTACTCTCCCTACCATTGTTTTCCCTCACACTCCACCTCTACTCTCCCTCACACTCTATTTCTCCCATCTCCTTAGTTACTACATAGGCCAATTGGGTGGGTTGAACTTTTTCACCGTGGAATGGATTTATGTTTTGATTCAATTTTTATTTTTTTTTTGGGTTTAGGATATTGTTCTACTGTAGTGAAGTGATTTCAATAATTGAAACTTGGGTTGAAGGTTGCATTGTATCCTCTAGGATCATCTAGGATCAAACCAGGTAAAAACTCTTCAACCATCATTGTTATCAATAAAATGATTCACTCACTCGATTGGTTAAAACCTTTGCCAATACTAAAACATCCTTATAAAATTTGTTTCCCAAAAATTGAAACTTGGGTTGAAGGTTGTATGTATCCTCTAGGATCAAACCCTCTAGGATCAAACCAGTAGAGGTTACTAGAAACACCATTTCCCTACTTAGAAGTTGAGCTTGTTGTAAAAAATTTATGTGAATTTACATATTCTGAAACATTGATTTTGGATCTCCGAATCATTGATTTGTCTCACACTCTCTTAATACAAGTTTATAGCCTACTTAAGTTAGTTTTCATGTATTTGATTGTTTCCCAATGTTTGAAATAAAACCTATGGTTTTGTTCCAATTTTTGCAGGTGTTTTGCATCTGAGGAAGTGATTCCATGACATGGACACTCCCGAGTTTGTGCGAAGCAACCCTTCATACATCACTCCCGAGGGTGAGAGCCAGTCTACAAGGAGGAGGAGGTTGAATTGGAAGCGACAAGCAGTGCGTAGGGCGTTGTTGCTTGCACCTGTAGTTCGTGTCGTTGAGGAGGCGACATGTTCGACCGCAAGTTTGGTTTCAAACTTGCAAAGCATCGAGGACATATTGACTATTAGTGTCAGTGGTGTGGGTAGTTCAGGGGGGGTTGTCATGCCAGAGCATGTAAAGAAGAGGCAGATTCTGAGCCATAGCATAACTTTTAAAGCGTTTTAAATCTCCACCGTAAATCTGGACCTGCTATGTCCGGTATTCGTCTTCCAATGGTGGGCTACCTGCTGTAGTCACCCTTGCCGCTCTAGCGGCTCGGAGTGCTACAGCAGGTAGCCCATCACGAATACCTAGCCCATAGAATCAGATTCTTAAAAAGTAGCATACCCGCTGGGCTAGGTGTCAGTTGGGCTAGGGCCTCTACAACCGAGTTGATAAAATGGGTTGAGAACCAAAATACCAAAAATCACCCGTTGATTCCAATAGCCTATTATAACAAACTACGACATACATATATATACACGAGAGCGAGAAAGAGAGAGATATGGCGGTCTCGTCTGTGAAGGATGTGATTAGCAAGGCCCATTTCGATGCGCTTCTGAAAGAAGGGGATCCGGCAGTGCTCCACTTTTGGGCATCATGGTGCCAAGCCTCCAACCAGATGGATGCTGTCTTCACACAACTTTGCACTGATACCCCGCAAGCACTTTTTCTTCGGGTTAGACAATCAGACACCCAATCACTTTTTTTGGATTCTTGAACATCGTGTAGCTTAGATTGATGTTGTGTTTTCTCTGAAAAGCTGCGTCAGAACATAATTTTAAGCAGTTTTCAATAATATGTAAAATTCAGAATCTTCGACTGTGGACAGATGTGGAAAATTTCATCTAATTTTGCAACTGATTTATGATTCTGTTGTGATAAAAATTTTCATATATTTTTACAAATTTTTCATGTGAATTTTTCTAACTGAGGTAGTGGTGATTCGATTGTTATGATACTTCTTTTCTGGTTTTCCAGCCACAGCATTGATTCTAAACAAAGCAACGAATAAAATCTTGCAGCAAAGAGTTTGACTTTCTAGGTTTCGTTTTATGCCTGCAAAACCTAATCCAAGTTTGCATTTGAGCAGAGCTTTGAGTAGGTTCTTCCTCGTCTATTTCTTATATGATTGCTGTTAGTCTGGTTACTAACAATCTTACCGCATCAATTTTTGTGTTTCTCGGTTTTGATCTTTCATGCTATTGTAATGTGTAGTTTAAATATAATGTTACTCTTTGTTAGCCACTTCGTTTCTCTTATGCAGGTTGAAGCTGAGGAGCAGCCAGAGCTTTCAGAACTTTATGGAGTATCTGCAGTTCCTTATTTTGTTTTTATCAAGGTGTGATGAAAATTCTCTGAGCAGTTGAATTGATGGTTTACTTTCTTTTCAAGTGATCGTTTTTCTGAAAAACTATTATTGTTAAGATCGCAGGGTACCTATATCTGTGAATCATATCTCTGCAACTTTGATGTGAATGCGGTAGTCGCCACTCCGATTGCTACTGACTGTCTTCTCTTTGACCTTGGGACACTGCCTGGTTTCCTGTTGAGAAAATTAGGAAAATGATCAGGTTCTATCCAACCATTGCATGGTGCCAGTTTTTTCAGATCTTCGTTGCTATGTGACACAGTGTGTCATAAGTTTTCTGCCAGTACAATATTTTTCAGGCTTTGAGGCCTTACCAAGAAGATCAAGAAGTGGTCTCGTGACCCTGTTATGGTATTGTGAAAGTAACGGTCTTATTGACTAGTCTAACTGTAAAGTCTGATTTCAACCAGCCTTTTTGAATTGGACACTGAGCACCAATCCCATGTAACTTTTCTACAAGCAAGATTCAAGATTCCCCTTAAACCCCTTAGCAAGAAAACTTTTCCCTACTCAAAAACTTAATGCTTTGATCATCAGATCAGCAACCATCTCTTTGGTTAGGCAATAATACTGGGTTACAAATCCATTTTGCACCAAGTCTGTGACATACCGATGCTGCAGTCCAATATGCTTATGCTTTTTGTGAAAACCCCCATTCTTGCATAAGAAAATGTAACCTTGATTATCATTGTATATTCTCATGCCCTCAACATCGATGCCAATTTCTTTGCAGAAGTTTTTGATCCACATGTATTCTTTCATCCCTTGGCATACTTCCATATATTCTGCCTCAGTAGATGATGATGCCACTGATTTTTGCTTGGTGCTGGCCCAGATTACTGCTTCTCTTGTCATAGTCGCCACCCCATTTGGAATCGAAGTTTTGTGATCCTTCTTTAGGTCATATTGTTACTGCAGATACATCAATCCTTCCCTCATCGTTTTTGAAAGAGTCCTTTTCTGAAGGCACTAAATTTTGTCCTCCTCTTTCAGTAGATGCTTGCTTGTTAAATTCTATAACTAGGAGTATTAATAAGTTCATTTACCGTAGATGCTTGCTTGTTAAATTCTATAACTAGGAGTATTAATAAGTTCATTTACCATATTGAAGAATCTTTGGGAGTCCATCCCATCTTCTAATACTCGTGCTTCATTTTCTAATGAGGAAATTCTTCTTCGCAAGTTTCCATAGACGTTTTGTCATTTCGCATGTGGATAAATGCTCAAATTTTTTAGTATTTGTTTGCAAGAAATTCTATGTTGAATCGTTATTGAATGAAGTCCATTCTCCAGTGGGAATGTATAATGCTTGTTCTCTTTCAACTATGAGTGTAATAAAATATCATCAAGATTTTTGTCATTCTTATAACTTTAATTGTTACCCAAATCTTCCATTTCTTTGTGCTACATGGAAATTTCATAAAGTTCCTAAATGCCTAGGTTTATTGCAGCGGCCTATAAAACTACGTTGACTGACCTTTCTAAGTGGCTAACTAATTGCTTCAAAGCATTGCTTTCTTCTATTAATGAGCTTCGGATAAACTTACTTAAGGATGCAAATGTTCCTGTTAGTTGTAATTGGATTCTAAACAATTTTGTAGGTATTATAGAAGTAATAAAGTTTTTCAACTCCTCCCGTACTTTAGAAGAAGAAACCTAAGCTATCCTTCTTCAAACCTATGACTTCATGAGACTTTACACTAAATCAATTTGGAAGATTTGAAGCAAAGTATCCCACGGCATAGGTGTTGTGGGGTCCAGGTGCTGTACCATGGCACACGTGCCGAGGTACGACACCTATTTTTTTATTTTATTTTATTTTATTATTTTTTTCACTAAATATGACTATTAAAAAAAAACAGGTGTCGTGGGTGCCGGGCACTTATACCGCACCCGTGCCGTACCAGGTGCCGTACCACGGCACCTGGAACTTTGATTTGAAGTTTCGTGTTAATAAGCTAATTCGAGCAATAAACTAAAGGACACTTGATGCAAAGCTTCAAAAGTTGAAAAGAGTGTTTTGCATTTTGAGTTTTGTAGGCTTAAGAACAAAAATCAAGATGTCAATTTAAAGAAGAAAAGATTTACTAAAATAGTTGATGTTGAAGATATTTGTTCTTGGATGCACTTCCTCTTGGATAACTTGCATATTTCTCTAGGTGATTTGCTTTTTAAACAAACGATAGGTATCCCCATGGATACTAATTGTGTTGTTCATCTAACTAACTTTTATCTTTTCTCTTATGAATTTGAATTTGTACAAAGATTAGTTTCTTGTGGTTCTTGTCCCACCTTATTGCATAAATCAACTCATGTTAGAAGATATATTGATGACTTATTTGTTCCTAATCTGGAGATTTGTTGTCCCCTAAGAGAAATGCTCAATGATGACACAAATGGAAGGTAAGAATTAGGAAGAGAGTTGAGAGTAATAGATACAAATTGTGAGTTCTCAATCACCTCATCACTACTAAGAAGCTCCTCTCGAAGATCCTTGATCTTCGTCAAGTGGTTTGTAAGCAAATCACCTTCTTGCATCTTCAAGATAGAAAGTTGATTTCGAAGATATACCACTTTTGCCGCATTCTTTACTTGAAACATTTTTGCAAGAGTCTCCCAAGCACTTTTGGAAGTCTTGCATGATCTAATATGTGGAAGGATAGATCTCTTCACTGATAATGCAATGACGGAATGTGCTTGTGCATCTCGTCGATCCCACTTATTTTGCTCATCGGAAGACACTTCCGTAGATGATGAAGTAGTTGTTCTAGATGGTGTAATAGGTGCCAAGGTAGGCGGCCTCTCTTCGTCACCATAACTACTTCCCACAAACCTTTAGCAATTAGAAGGTTCTTTATCATGTAGAACCACAAGGAATAGTATGTGCCATTCAGCCTATCTTCATTAAATAAAGAACTAATAGACTCCGATTCTTTAGCCATAACAGAAAAATCAGCTTGTAGTAGATAGGAAATAGAATTTCCAAGTCAAAATCTACTCAAAGGGCAGCAACCTCAAAGCTGAAATTATGAGCACAATAGATTGCAATACTCCACATGCAATTTGCTCAACAAGTAATTAAATAGGTGACTGATTTCTGCACAAAAAACAGAATGCTCACAAAAAGGTAGACTTCGAATGAAGCCAAAACCAAAACCAGAAATTTGTGGCTGAAAAGAGTGCACACTATGTGCATATAGAGCTGATGGTAGCGCCCTACTCCAAGCTCACCAACAGGGAAATTTCAGCAAGAAATGTGTCCAAAACACATGTATCTTCATTTAATAAGTAAATATGAAATTTTCAGCATGTAATTGAGTCAAGATCACATGCAATTGGTTTGAGCATGGGCGCCCTACT